>JAVFBZ010154557.1:2929-18714 GCA_032466195.1 Katharina tunicata
CCGTTGTATCAAGATAAGAATCATAGATAAGCCGTTGTATCAAGATAAGAATCATAGATAAGCCGTTGTATCAAGATAAGAATCATGCACGTGCATTGTGATGTGCTGATTGTTTTTTTTTTATTCAACAGCTATTAAAGGACCTAACCAAAATGCATTGGAAACATTTATTTTTACTTTTAATTTAATGTTACGGCAATTCTGACTGTGAGGTAAAAGTGACCTCCATTCACAATCACAATCTCCTCAGCCAATTAACTGATGAAATTTTTGTGGGTTTATTTTAATTTCATTTTATAGATTCAAATATAATTTCTACAATCAGAAGACATGGTCCAATTTGCCAGATGTCATTTGTAAACTAAAACCTATCGATTGTACAGATGGCCAGAGGAAATTAAAACACGCCTGCATGACATAAAACAATGACCTGCTATATTTTCTAAAGCAATCGGAGTGGCAGCATATTTTCTCTCTGATTTTTTATCCGAATAAGCTGTTATCGCCTTTCAGTGTTTTTTTGCGACTTTTCTGGGCGTCAACATTACAACAAATATTCCTAATATTGTTGCTATGTTTTAATGGAAAGGGTTTTAATCTCAGTTAAGTGTAGATTACAGATCATTGCCATTCGCTCTCTAGTAGATTTAAATTATTCATGTTGTTTTCCTAACTGTTTCGCTGCATTGGATAACCTGCATCGCCTATAGCAGAACAAATCTAAGATAATCGTGTGACAATCTTCAATCATAATTCCACATACTTTCTCTGAGCAGTTTCCGATAAATGATTAAGACACACTGTGGTAAATGATAGCATGCTATCTACTTTGCAACTATGCCTTTGCACAATGTACGCTAAAGTCTACCTTCTACTAGGTAACATTAAGTAATGCCTGTTATCCATATTCCAACTTCTGTGAACAGTGACATATTAAGTCCTTCAAAAAGACGGAGAGTTTGATTGGCAATAAGAAATAAAGAAATAAATAAACCCAATCCACCAACACCTAATTCGTTATTTTCCGGTTTTTCTTATTTGTTTTATCATCCACAAATGTCACCCTCTCCCCGTTTTGGGATATCGCAGACCACATTTGATATATTTAATGATTTTATGAATTAACAATGCGATGAAATAGACGAAACTGACTGGATGTTGTTGGTCACACATACATCAGATGTACACAAACTCGACACAAAACAAATGGGAATTATGGTGTTTCCTTGTGTTTAATATATCGGGCTGTCTGTGTATATAATATGCATTACCGTCACCAAATAATACAAAAATTACACAAGCATTACTTTGTTAAAAAGAAACGACTTCCTGAAAATGTAAATTTGTCTGTTAGAGTATCCACTGTGAGGTCACACAATTATAGATTCAAATCATTCCGCATTTACATCATCCCTAAAGTGTGTATGAGAAGAATATTAATCTTTTATAACTTCCGTTTTATGAAAAAAAAATTCCAGTAAAAGTTGCCAAGACGAAAATTAACATTGGTAAACCATCAATTCTTTTTCAATGAATTAATGCGACAATAGAGGAGACAATGTAAAAGCTTTCATCTCATATCATCCAATATTGTCCTAGACAAATCTTTTATTTTTTCTTCTTTAGAAATACCAATTTGATCAAAATATGTAGGAAAATATTTCTATCCAACAGGTATGTTGGCTAGCGTATCACTGATGAATCCCATTCTCCAATTAAAACGTAATAGGAGTTCAAAAACCTATCGTACCACTCAGGAATAAATAACAAACGTTTTTTTTTTTTGTAGTGGGTCTGTATGCATATCATACATAGCAAGGCCGACTTTGTTTTCGGATTGAACAGTAATAGTGTATGTTTGTAATATATGATGATTTGTTGGAAACCAATGCTATGGACAGTGGTGAGTATTATATAGTTACATTTGTGTACTTCTGGTCGGTTGATCCATACTTCGATTATGCATTTCCCGTATTGCTGATACACTGGGACCACCGCAATGAAGCAAATACATTTTTGTCATCTATCGAACTTACAAAATATACATAACAAAATGAGGACACAATATATCTAAAACAAATCTTCAACCGAAATCGTCTTAAAAATGACACGAAATGAATGTGAGGTCACATTAGTAATTAATGCAAAGGGAAATGACACCAATGCTTTATAGTCCAGTTTTATTGGGTGAATCGTGATTTACTTCGTGCGTCCACGGATTTATAAAGGACTGATCATAAGTTTGACGTTTACTGGAATAATCTTTTTTACTGAAACATTTCGACACATTTGTTGAAGACATTGGCTGCCAGCCCAGGAGAATCATTATAGCACAAATATAATCTGTAAAATGACAAAAAACAAAACCAAAAAAAAAAAAAACGACCATTCGACAATTTTTAAACTTCAAGATGCCACTTTTGTATTTTCTTGCCACTCTCCTTGTCAATCAATTTCTTCATAAGCAGCATTTTGAAACATATTATCCTTCAAACTAATCCACATACTCAGCTTTCATTATGCAGAGTAGAATATCTGAGAGAACAATAAGTCTTTTCTAAGTATACCTCAGGGCCCCTGTTCCAGTTTACAGATTGTCCACCAGCCTCGTATTCACATTTATGTTCAGCACTAAAACTTACCATATACAGTTATGGATTTTTGGAGGTTTATACAGAGTTATAATGACTCGCAGGGTGATAGAGACCGACGTCAGAGACCAGTATGACCACTCTGGGCCTGTATTGACTACACTGGGTCTGTATAGACCGAATTAAAATGCATTAACTGTTTTATGACATGACGATCATTTAATTAGCACACTTTTTATCAGCTGATATCCGAGTTAAAAATACTGTTTTGAACATCTGAGATCGAAACCGATGACACCATTGACACAGATGAAACCAAATAAGACAACGGAATATCCGTCGGTGATTGGTTGAAATTTGGCGAGTTTTTTAACAGCACCTCGTGTCAATATTACGAGTTACACACTGACAGCGTGATAATGAATAGATGGATGGAAATGGATGATCAGAAAATATTATATACCCATCAAGTCATATTATAATAAGCTTTATTGGACTTGACCTATCCTTATGCAAAGGATACATTCTAAGCATCGGTGCGCAGCACTTTTACCATCGAGCACTTTAAACAATGACACAAAAATGGGGCGATGGAAATCAACTGCTGTAAAATACTACATCCATGGACTGTAGCTTGGTATTAAGGCTTATTTAAGGGCTGGGATCACTGGATATTTAGGAGGTCAGCAGTGGCTGCTTGTATATATCTTGTTTAACTGCCATTTTAGAAGCCGATCACATACTAAATACATGACTAAGATAGATTTTCAACTTCTGGGTGTATATACACGTACATTGTCACTTTCAGCAGTGTCTAATCTCTTAACTTAAAACAACAACAACAACAACATAAGCCTATTCATAAAAAGAGATAGACCTACCTAGATATTGACAGTTCAGGCTCTTGATTAAAGTAATAGGTCTACATGGGTCACATGATGAGGTCAATTGTGCCTGCTCATTCTATAGGCTCTGTTAGTCTCGTTCAGTTCTGCTTTACTTACTGGTACATCCTCAAAACTGTGACACTCTTGTTTGACAAGTACTCTTTCTAGATGGTTTTTATTTCGCTTTTGTTTCAGTTATTGGACTTGACGGGACAACTATGATCTTTTATTACTTCCGGTGAGATGTTATATGTTAATAAATAAGAAGCTTGTACCAGGAACTGGAAGGAATCACGTGAAATCCCTCTAATCGCATGACGTGACTTACAGGCCCTATTGCTTTATAGTCCCTTTTCAGGTATTTGAGTTAAGTTTTAATGGGTCAGCAGTGCATTGTTTGGTTTTATACCGCACACCGGTGACTCAAAGTCGTCATAAAAACACTCGCGAGCACGACGTTAAACACCAGTCAAATAATAATCAAATTCAGTCACATTCGTTCGAAAATTTGATTATGTCTTACATTCATGTAAGCTGAGGTTTGGGGTCAAGTGACAATGACGGCGTCGTCATGTGTAAAACATGTAACCGTTTACAATTTCTTGCACCATAAATTGTAGGCCTTCTTGTGATTGCTACTTTGATATGTCCCCATTTAATGATTAATTGTGATCTTTCGTAAATACAAATGTGTCTCCTGACGGTTCGTCACAATTAAATCCGAGCGGGAGAATCGTTCGATCGAATATTTTAACACCTTAACACAATTCTAGCCTGGTCTGATACACTTCCCTATGATGCTTTCGTTGTGACATTTGTAACTCAATTCCGCTATCACTTGTCTTGCATAGAGCTTTTCATTTCCTCAACTCAATTAAAAAGCGTTTAATCCCGGGTAGTTACCATTCCACAAATAAAACTTCTTTAAAACGCATTAAATTTTTACAAGTCATTAGATATTTTCTCAATCACGTGTGAATAAAACTTTAAAAAAAAATCCCTTTGTCTTGCATAGCGCTTTTCATTTCCTCAACTCGATTAAAAAGCGTTTAGCATTCGGGTAGTTATCATTTCACAAATGAAACTTCTTTAAAATGCATTAAAGTCATGAAATATTTTCTCAACCACGTGTGAATAAAACTTAAAAAAAAATCTGTTTGTTTTTGAGAATTTTACTGCTTAATTTCCGTTCACCATATGGTATGTTAATCGAGATTGGATCCTATCTGCTAGTGACGTCACGGATTGGTTTTGTACAATTAGCGTATTTGCTTCCACAACCCGTAAAATTCATTCCAGCTATAAAAATACATAATTTGAATTGACTATATTATTTCTATATTACATTATTTTATAACACGCTTGATTTATGATAGAACATTCCTTCGGAAACGTTTACTGTATGTGTCAACATGCTTAAACGATGCAGTATTTGTGCAAACATTTTATATTATTTTTATTTATAAAGTTTTAATAATAAAAAATCTACCACCTAAGACTTTTTTCAAACGCTCAAAACACAGAATACTATTTAAGGCTATAAATTGATTGACAGAACTATCTTATTATAATAAGAATTATCCTATTATTATGGATTCACTGGTTGTGTTTACACAACACCTTAACAAAAAACTGAACCAGAACTAATATTGTTATCAACATGATAGAAGTAAGAATTATTAAGAATCTTCGACAGGGTCTTATACGCTTATTAGAGTCAGCAATAAAACTAATTTTCAGTAGATATACGCGTTTAACATAGCCGAAAAGGAAACCGCATCACTACTCATAGTTTTAGCCAGAAATCAAAAACAGGGTGTCTCGAATCCCTATTTTCCCAGAAACAGGATGTCTCATTTGACATTTTCCCTATCATTCTCATGTTAAACGGGTGTCTCAAATGGCTTGTTTGGTGTTTCAAAGACACCGAGACACCTCTCTGGCTAAAACTATGCCACTACTAATGTTGTTTTCAACATGATAAATAAAGTAAGAATTACTTCCATAAACTGCTGACGGTAGAAAGAATAAACTTCTTCTCAATAAAAGACGAATAGTGGAATATTCATGTCAGTGGTTATAAGAACGTAATAATAAGCTTTATTTACAGAGGGTGAAGTACTTAGGGGTACACACTCAGTTAGTTTAGTGCTGAACTACCCTGAGGCTCTCCACACACAAACTATCCACATACTTAAATTAAATTCACCATTAAGTCTGGCAACCATCTTCTTATGTCGTATGACCAACAAACCATCTAAAACAAATAAATTTATTTATTTATATGTGTTTCGCGGAGTACTCAAGGTATTGCTTCAGTAAGTTTTAGCAACCGGAAATGAAGAAACATTATTTTATTTCATTCCGGGTAACATATCAAAAGACTATACCTGGTTGGAAATAAGTGTTATAGCCTTGTGTAAACTTGGCGGGATTTTGAGAGATAATGTACTTCCGGTGACTCCTTTTCGTAGTTTGCCTACATGTTTTAAATCTTAACCTCAATCAATAAATAATGCAGTTTTCTATGGTTTTGCAACAGTTGCCCCTTAAACAAAATATAGCGGGATGTCACCGGAAACCGGCCATTTCCAATCACGTGACTTACAGGCTCTAATCGATTTATTCAACGTCATTTTTTAACATTGCACAATTATAGCATTGTCTTACAAACGTCCCTTCATGTGAAGCTTTTCTTGAAACATTTTTAACAGAATTTCGCTAGTTCCTGTCTTCTATAGAGCTTTTCTTTTCCTCAACTCAGTTAGAAAGCGTTTTTAGCTCCACAAATTAAACCTCTTCAAGAGGCTTTTAAATTTGTTCACGTCCTGAATTATTTAATTATCATGTTAATAAAACCACTTGACAAAATAGCTGTAGTTGATTGATTAATTTCGGGTCACCATAACGCATGATAGTAAATACTGGATTCTAGCCACGGTCACCTACCTTGTTTGTATGTGTTGGATAGTAAATAAAAATGCATTTTTTTAAATAACAGACCAGTTTCGTTATCAATGTCCTCTTTTGTTAATCCCTGGTTTCCACTGTGGATTTCATTTTCTCAAGATCATATTTAGAAATTTGAGGTAACTCGCATTGGTTTTGACTTATTTGACTGAATTCATTAAAGATCGTTTTAAATCACATAAAACCAACATCAAATGATAGTATTGTTTGGGATAATACACTCCTTTGATGCACGCATTCTAGTTCAGAAAATTTGCCGACTGGCCTCCTAGTGGGAATTGAACCCTTATAAAACAAAAAAGATTTTTTCCGTTAAAAACTTTAACAATTTGTATTTCAAAAACAGGTCGTTGGATTGCTTCAAAGGTGGTACATTTTTGTATCCAAATTCTGCCTTCTTTCTAAATAAATAAATATTCACCCAAAAATGAGTATGTTTTCAAAAGAGGGATTTTATATTGAAACTGGTTGTAACACTACTGCGTTGGTCAAAGAGGTATACATTTATACACTCTGTAACAGTTGCTGAGACTCATAGTGGTATCTAACAAACCTGTTGACAAAACAACCCTGCTATTAACAGACAGTGGCAATGGAAACACATCTTTAAAGAAATCAATTTTGAATTTACTTCTTTTCTCGTAAATTAAAGGTCGTAATTGAATCGGTACAATCGGTAAAACAATATTCATCAAAGCGCATAACTATTTAGCTTCGGTTTGTTAAGAACGAATTAACTCGTCAGAAATCCTCTCCATCGTCCCGGGAAATATATATGGGTGTGTTGTTGATTGTTTAATGCATCAACAATGAGCTCCTACAAAGTCTGCTTTTCAGTTTGTATCGACTATATCTTTAAATCAGGGTTCATGAGTTAAGACTCACGCTTTTAGGACAGCTATTTATCAGAAAATAACACAATCGGATTAGCCATTGTGACAGGTGGTACAAAATTAACAATCAAAACAAAGAAAAATGTAATCGTATCTAGAGCTGGGATTTATGCCATAAATGGACAGCAATTAATTGTTTAAGAACCATTGTCGATATAAAGAAATATCATATTTTTTTTATTTATTTATTAAAGAGAAATGTGAGTGACCGTGTATTTTTAACAATCGACACCATATCGTTCGATCATTCTCTTAAAAGGAATAGAATTGCTGATAAAAATATTCTTGTCTAAATCGTATTTTTATTTCTATTATTAATATAACTGTTCTTCTTTTTTCAAATTTCTTTTCATTTCCTTTATGTGTAACTCATTAACGAAAGTGTTCAGCCTCCGGGAATGATTGTTCCTCTAAAAGTAAGGCTCCTGCAAGCGCCATTAAAACATTTTTACTGCCTAAACATTTTCTCCGTCAAGTTAACAAATATCTTTTTCTTTTGTTGAGTGCTCGAATGAATAAATTGGCTTTGCGTGTTTTTGTAACACTGAAATCATTTTTTTTTTAATGCATTAAATTAATACTGTTCTTTTCCAAACAAATACAGCTCACTACACAATCCTTACCAGTATCTGTTCAGATGATTACTATTCGCTGATGGTTATCTATCTCACCCAAAGATCGTTTATCTGAGCTGCATTAACAATCATTTTATTGTTTTTACATTGTCTGAAAATAAAAACGACAATAAAGTTATACGGATGACTTCACAAAAGCTCACAAACCTTTCTGAATAGAGATCTGAAGTCTTAATGCAAGTACATGCTGATATAATGTGCATCCCTTACTGTTTCGGGATTTCCGTCCTCTTGGCTCCTAGGCGCATGCTTAGTGCTGTTTAAATACAATCTCGAACGACACTATTAGATATACAGTATATCTAACCATCTGTTGAAGACATAAACGTCTATTGAAAACATTGTTAAAGATAATTTAGGCAAAACGCAAATTTCTCGGAAGAAATCGGAATTTTATTGAAAGATTTCCATGTCACATTTAACATAAATAATATTACTGCAGAAATTATGGGTATCAAGATTTAACTCAGCTGAAGCACATATTATTCCAACGAGGAAATAATTCAACTTTAATTTACTTGTTAATTAGACTGCAACTCGATTTCGTTCATTAGTGACATTTAGTATTAGTTATTTGGTATAAAATAGAATAAAAACAGATCAGAATGTCTGTTATCTTTTGTTTAATGTTATTTGAAGTTTATTTCTTCTCCGACTACGGTTTCCCAGATTCTAAATATTTTAAGGCCATGTGAGTGCAAGTGTACTTAGAGTGCCTGGTAAACCTATTAGGCGAAGTTCAGAGTTCAGATATTGATGTGATTCTAAATGACCTAGTTTTACCCTTTTGAAATATTTGATAAACGAGAATTCCTCATCCACAAATCAGCCGATTTTTATACCAGGTTATCTGATAGTGCTCTTTATTCGCACCTAATACTTGTTTTGCAGTTCACTTGCTGCTTCTTGTCTGATACCAACTTTGATAAAAAGAGACCAAAAGCCCGTTAATACAGCCAGACGGAACTGATACAGTATGTCTGACAATATGCTGTTCGATCTCCGTGTGTTTCAAACGACGTCACCTGCTAAATGTTATTTGACGAAGGTTTTCCATTTCTTGAATTCATAGCTTACGGTAATTACAATTTGTCGGGCAACCACAGAACGTGTCTTTGCCTCAAGAAGTGGATAATATATGAACGCCTCGGTGTCTCTGGATTTGTGAGATAACAGTATAATGTACACGGGCTCATATTCAGTCATTTTGACTCCGTCATAGTCGTCTTACCATAAATATGGGACGTGTTCAAAACATATTAATTCATACATATGTCTCCCAATGTTGCTGGCATAATTTGCTCTTTGGGGAAAATGTCAGAGGCACAAACAGTTCTCCTGGCGGCCTGGGGTTTAATGTCCTTTTTCTCAGAGTTAAGGGCATACGGAATCCGATTGGTATGGATTATTGGTTGGCGACTATGCTAGTCGAGTTTGTTGCTTAGTAACGTGTCGTCTTGGTTGTGCAGTCACTTGTCGTCTATGTTGTGAGGTCACGTGTCGTCTTTGTTGTGCAGTCACGTGTCGTCTTTCTGGTGTATTCACGCGTCGTTTTTAATGTCCGTCCCTTGTTGCCAGCCCGTGGCATCGAGGATGGTTTCCTTCATCCACTGGGCCTACCCGCCTTCGTTACCTTATTAACAGTGTGAAACACAAATCATAAATACTAAAAATATGGAATTGCTCTTGATTTGTGTGTTATAAATCTGGTAAAGTTATGAAGCCATTTGTGTTCCTGAGCAGCCATTCTCTTATACGTTTTGTTAATTACTTAGCACTTGAAAAACACTTGTCTATTAATAGTCACTTTTTTCATCAATTTTGTTTATTTATAATCAGAGAAATGGTAAAAAAAATAAAGAAGACAAGATATGCTGTTTTGACAATTTTCAAAATTATAGCAAAATTTTTGTAATATATCCACAATATTTCAACTTTTCTGGCACAAGTACTGACTATCAATCAGTAAGACTTTAAGGTGGTTTTGCACATTGAAAGTGCAAACAAAGGGTAAACGAAGGGTTATTACATCGACGGCAATGAGAAACGAGCTGTAAACTAAAAATCATTTAAAATCCTGTTTTTATTAGGGATTTTGTTTTCTCCCCTTTATTTAATACAAATACTCCAGTGAAAGTAATCTCGATGGTTTTCGCGTGAGACCAGGTTATTGGGTATAATTAGTAAAAGGGACCAGAAAACTCAAATTAATGTGCAAGAGAAAGTTATTTAGTCATTATACGGAAAGTAAAATAGTAAATGTATCAATATGACGTGTTCATGTAGGTCAACCGAGGGGTCAGGTTGGGCCTAAGACATTTCAATAGGGATCGATACAAATTGCTATGTTCGTTTGCTCGGTACAGATGTAATACCCCCGCCACATCAATAAGAAACCCGGAAGCCTTTATAGAAAGTAGTCGTATAAACCTATACCAAAGAAAACGAGGAATACACTCGTACATCTGATTAGAGTTTCATTACACGCTTACATTCATTTAGAAAAGTTAACTGTTCCAGGAATAATATGCGGAGGTTCAGGCGAATTGACATTTCCTTGACACAGTCAACTGGACAGACACATTCTATATTGGCGGGTTATAATTAACATAGTTCAGAACGTTTGTAGTATCTTAAGGGAGACGAATGCATTTAAAGGTTTGCGTATGAAGTCCTTTAATTGGAGTATGCGATTTAGATCAAATTGTCTCGTAAACTGTTAAATGCCATTATATGTCGTTAAGTAATTCAAGACCATGTCGTTTTAAGCATGCCAGTCGTATAAATAAACATTGTTCCTTTTGTATTACAATTTGATCAGCCTGGCACAAGGTTTGCAGGTACCTTGGTACAGGAATATCAAAACCTTGTACCTAAAATGATGAAGCCTCTTTCAAAGAGACCTACAATAGCCTACAAGAAGAGCAGATCGGCCAAGGACCTCTTGGAAAGACGAAACTCCCTTCTGTATCAGATAACCCTCAACTGCCCTCATCTTTATTTGGTAGGCTCAGGGGTTTACTACTAACTTTAAACGATACATTTTTCAGGTTGTACTTATTATCGCCCATACTTAATATCGAGGTGTGTTACATATTCGCCACATATATATCTTCACAAAATACATGTTACGCGTATTGCCATTTCTCGAGATGCGCCTATAGGTTATCCAGAACAACTCGAGATTCAGGTTTATTTAGAAACTCGTCTCTGAGAATTTATCTAGAACATGAGATTATTTATCGGCTTCAATTAGTCGCTATCCCTGTGCCAGTGTGATTACTCGTTATAAAAATAACATAATGATACTCGACATAGAAATGTCAATTACTGCCATTAAAACCAGATTGCATATAAAACATGTATTGAAAGTCTTGATCGAAAAGCCAAAGCTAGTAGAACACAGAACGATTCACAAGTCAACCGATCAAATGTTAACCATTATTGTATTCTGTCATATCGTTATCATATCATTAATTTATATTATTAGGCTTTTTCTTAAAACACTTTTACTGACTCGTGCGGAAATGAATGTCATTGTTACACGAATGCAAAATTAGTTTTTTGCAAAATAGATCACTTTGGTAAAACGTTCAGTAAAAAACATCGCATACCATGTTGGCCCCTTCTTTGAAGCATACTTTGCAACCATTTTAAAGTCTAATAAAACAGATATAGAAGTCATTAACCAAATTATTATTATTTAAGTGCACCAATAGCGAAGTCATTGTGATTTATTGATATCCTAATGAGTGCCCAACTGAGCTGACTAACAAACACACTTCGCACGATTTACACGATTTGAGGTAAGCAATTTCTAACTCGAGCCATGGATGTTGACTGTTATAAATTGAACAGCGTTGATGAACAAATAAAGGTTCGTGTTATTAACCGCCCAGACGACTTTGATAGATCGACACCATGTTACGCCATCGATTGGATGTTATTATTCTTGCTTGTAGTGTTAGCTAGACACTTTAGTTTAAGGAAAATAGTTTCAAAGATTTTACATAGAATTTCTCTACTGATAAGTTTTGTCTTAAATGGTTGTCTCTTGGGCAGTTTTGTTTTTCGTTCAGTGTAGAAAATCGACAATTCATCACTTGTAACGAGGATTCATTTGTGCTTTCCATCTAGCATCGGCCGTGGAAATTATCTTACAAGTAGCCAAGTGATATTATCCCATGGTAAATGTTAAATATAATGTCATACGAGTCCGCTATATAGCCTTAATCGGCGTGTGTGTGGTGCAATATATAAAAGTGCAGCTTTTAGGTCATTTTTCTTGCCCAAACGTCCTAGATCCAAATTAATCAATTTCAAGATTCAAATTAAGTTTAATTCTGAAGGGAAATCAACTTCTAGTTTAATAATAAAATGGCGCGTTTATCTGAAAGCTCGGAAACCTTAAGCGTATGAGAATAAAAACACAGCACGGACTTTTATCATACCTCATAAATATCGACACTTCGTCATACTTATACCCTTAACAGTTGACGGCAACATATATGTTAATAGCTTGTTTTAGTGGCATTTTTAAAACGGTCTTGGCATCCAGGCCGAAAAATCGCTTATCAATATACTCATAAGTTGTAAATCCGTCTTTGTCATGTTTTTGTTATATATTAATAACAAATACATTATTATATGGATGTCAACCTCCGATGTTTATTACGGCGACCCTTCGGTCTCAATAATTGTGTGTTTGTTAATTTCGTACAACAACTTCTAAATGTCTTTCAAAAGAGTGTAGTGCCACTCTCTTGGTTTCTTTAATCTGAAAGCTTTATTTCGGTACTTTTTGCAGTTTTATTTAGTTAAGTATAGTCGAACTAGTACCTGAACAGAAAATAAATATCCATGATATCATCGAATTTCTGTCTCATTCACCCGCACAGAAGCAACTGAAAACAATACCACAACTCTTGTCAACAACATCAAGGCTTGCAGTAAAAGTTGTCAAATACATACACAGGTAATACACTCCCACATATAAGCTGTTTTAGATTATGAACAGTTCTATAACATTAGCAAAAACCCAAGAGAATTAAAATTCTGGCAAAAGAAAGAATTGAGAAATTATATTGATTTAAAGTATTACTGCACCCAAAAACATAATTCGTCGGACACTTCGTTTTCCCTAATCATTTTTGGTATTATGTTTTGTTTTTTTTTAAACAAAATTTAAAAATCATATCAGAATTACAAATCGATGACAAAGACAAGCGGAGGGGCAAAAGGAAAAGACAGCAACACTAAACCTTCACAAAAGTGTGATAATATTTTCCTGTCTTGAAGACATCAATTTATGAATTTGAAATTTCTTTGAACAACAATCTCCTTTCAATCAATCAATCAATCAATACAACAACCATTCTGAATAAGAGAATCAAATCATTCACTCGAGTCTTTGATTCTGAGGTACTGACTGGTCATCCTGTTGTTCACATAGAAACAGTTTAGAGGAAACAGTACTACCACAAGAAGGGTGGCCTAGGTTACCTTAGGTCTTCGTATTCATCTCAACTTTGCTAAGGTACGAGCCTATTTTAGTATGTAAAACAACGTCCTTATTCAGGCATTTCCCTAGAGAAGTGTTGCGGTTAAACTCACAATGCACCTTTTATACTCTTGTAATTGTGTATTGACATTTAATACTTAAATATCCACACAGATTGAAGTGATATTTAAAAAGGAAAAGAAAAAAATGCCCTGCGTTCTTTTTAATTATGGTTTCATATTTTACTTCATCCATTAAAAAGCCTGACATGAAATCTAATACTAAGTATACATATACTGTTAAATATTTTTGCTTGAATTACTGTCTAACTAAAGAAACAGTTTTTGTTCAATGTGTTGCTAACTTTTCTATCTTGGTGACGTTAAATTGGTGAATTTTCCAAATATGACATAAATAAATATATACAAAATGTATGATGGGCATGTATTTCTAGAGTCGAAGAGACTAGTGACTGGCTTAGTTCTATGCATTTCTTTGTTTTTTTGTTTGTTTGATTGGTGTTTAACGTCGTACTCAAAGGTATTTCATTTATATGACGACGGATTCTCCACTTCTTAATCTGCTGTACTCAATACGGCGGAAAACCTCGTAAAAACCGCCCCCGCAATTGCCGAAGTCACCTCGTGTGACTCCCTCGTATGCCTCAGGTCCACTGGGAGACTCGAACCCGTGCAGTACATCGATGCATTTCTTTGTAGAGTGACCTAACTATAGAGTTCGTCATTTGTTTCTTGCGATCTAGGATTACAGTGTTCACTAACGAGACAAGGAAATGTTAATTCGTCTGAACTTTAATCAGATTATTTCACGAATAAATTAAGCGTCCAAGTAAGCGACATTTTTTTTTATTAAAAAGTTAATTATCTCTTACTGGTTTAGTTTATGTCCAAGGTTTATTTTGCCATTTTTCTGGAAGACTCGACTGTCTGTTATTAGTGTGGCCAGATAAATGGTGTCCGTAACGAGAAAACGAACATAGCAATTTAAATTGATTCGCTTTGAAATGTCTTTAGATATTTATTTGAAGTCTCCGTTTAAAGAACTGTCGCAAAGTAAAGATAAGGGGTATTCGTTTGAAGACCAGTGGAGTTTAATGATTGATTGCCTGCAACCATATAATAATGACATAAGACCGTGCTGTCAGTATTTATTTAGAAGCCTGCTGCTCCCTTATACAGTCAACTAAGACCTTTACCTGAACTGATTACTGGGTTTGCAACAAGTGGATTTAACTTGTTTAAGCGGCATTTAGAAGATGGCCAAAAAACAAAATCATGACTTTGATGAACTTTAAATATACCCAGAAGATGAAAGCCCATCAACGTTTGAATCTGTCCGATCAGCCGATTAGTTTGTCCGCCTTTAAAACTGAACACAAAAATAATGTTGATGTCCCATTTGAATCAGCATGTTTAAAATGAGCTTAACGTTGTGATTTACCATCTGCATTTATGAATAAAAAACTGGACTTCGCTTATAAAGTTTGACATTTCTGTGCGTTCAACCGAAGCCTGGAATGCGGTAAAGGCACGTTTCAAAAATAGATTTACCATTTTGTTACGACAAAATATCCATGTTGTTTGTAATGGTAATTGAAGCGAGATTATCGTGATTGTGAAGTACATCATACAAAAACAAGTAACTAAACATAGCTATATCGATCACCAAATCTTTTACAAGCAGATAGAATGGACGTCTATAGTTATTAGAAAGTACTAGTTTTTGAGTGTATTCCACAAGGGTTTCGTATTTTTGAAAGCGTTGTGGAAATAGTTCGCCTCACACTATTATTGAGATCCTTTGCAAGTAGAAAACAAGAGAGCAAAATGGTGTATTTTTTTGTTTTGCAATCGCCTGACTTTTGGGTTCAAAGGTTGACCTGTAAAATCTTGGGTAGCAATTATGTCCAAAAATGTGTCACGAAAACGAAACAGTTGTTCATACGAGGGAAACGTCGTAGAAAACTTATGGGACGTTTCATATTGTTAGGAGTGTTAGGTTAGGATATTGTCCTTTATGTTATACCAATATCTTACACAGTAAATCCGACCTTCATGTTAGTCGGTGTCGATTTGAATTTCCAGCTCCTGTATTGTTCATCCGCTTTTACCCGAGAGGATAAAGGCGAAAGGGTTAGATCTTGATATACACTTCACGACTGTTAACCCAGGAGATTTTGCTGTTTCTGACAGTGGTTGTGGCGTTTACGTCAATTCGCTACTGGTGTTCACTTTGTCTGGCTGTTTAACGCAGTGTAGACTCGGAACGCTACATTAAGCTCATATGCG
>JAVFBZ010154568.1:1675-12866 GCA_032466195.1 Katharina tunicata
CTCGTTGATCATGCCTGTTTCACCGAGTTTTACAAGCTTACATGACTTCATATCGGATATTATGAGCAAAGCTCTTATAGTTTTACTAGCCTTAGTGACTTCTTGATCTGCAAGTCTCGCAGTAGATGTTCCGAATGGTTTGCGTGTTACTCTCGCGAGATTTAGTATATGTTGGCATAAATAACTATTCTGCGTCAAGTCTTTTTGAATTAGAGATACATTATTTTTGCAATTAGAGATATTTGTAATTACATTAGATATACATATCTGTTATAGATATTTCTCCAATTGGACAAGATATATCTCCAATACCTGAAAATTTAAAACATCTGAAATTGATTAGAGATATCTCTGATTGTTTGAGGGATTACGAAATGAATTAGAGGATATCCCAAAGTGTGTATTAAATGATACACATTAACTTGGCTATAATTTAAAAACAAAGATAAGTATGCTGGGTTATTCGTGTGTGCATTTTTCGCAAGTTTTTCATACAAAGTCTACTTACATGTACCTGATTAACCACTTACATTCTCAGTCCTTCTGTTTGATTACCCGGGAGTTATAAAGTAACAACAAAATAACTAATATTTTTATACATAAATTTATTAGAAGAACCAGACCTATTTTCTTATGTAAAGCAACAAGAGAACAGCAGTGTTTCGACTGTCACAAAGACAGCATCCTTTAAATTATATGGAGTCCACACCATGACCAGAATGCAGTAAGGTGGTTTCCAATTTATATATTAAAATACTTCTACTTTCTTTTTTTAAACATCACCATATCACCGGAAGTTTTAGATCGCCAACAAAATCAAGCAACACGTTGGTTTTACATTAACAAAACACAAATAGATTTAAAAAATGAAAATCGGTTCCTTCTGATCAGAATTTATGAACAAAATTGACGCCCGACAGTTTAATCGATTTCTTGTGATACAAGTATAAGAACCGAATCGATGAAGTCAGATAACCAAATCGGTTCAGTGACCAAATAAAGAAAGTCAAGCGAAAAGCCCGAAAAGCGATTCTGTTCCGAGGTGTGAGCTTGTTATTACTATGAGTGGGAAACTTGGTCAGAGCTCTTATAACGATATCCTGGTGAAGATATCGGTCATCGTTAGCATTAAGTCACCCTTTAGTAATCCAAACAGCTGACCTGTGGATATAAATTGTCACTTGTTTTTCTCTTTAGTGTAATGGAACATTTATCGATGTTTATCCATTTACATCTGTAAACACAGAATTTGGAATTACAATGTAAGATCGTGCAAAGAAAATTGCAAACCAAACACAGTGATATAACATTAACTTATTTCCGAAGACAACACTTTTGTATATAATCAGTCTACATACAGAATTTATTATTTATCTCTAGGTTCAATTATATTTGTTAAATCGCAGTCGCTCCCTTGTAACCAGTCAATTAAGTACACTGAGCGTGTTGATATGCGGTGCAAATAGACGAAGGTCATTCATAGCAATAGCCAGGTATATGTTACACGGTAAAGTTCTTGATTTTGAACATAGCACCAGTTAGAGAGTACGACAGATCATAAATCGCCACAGGCTAGTACACGAAAAAGAATTGAAACGTACTTTAAATTTCAAACGAGCAAAAGCAGTTCGAGGATAGCACTTTGATATCATACAGAATAATGTTCTAGCAGGTTGTGCCAGACACATTAACTTGAAGGTGATTAGTGATTGCTGCTGGATAAACTACACATGGACAATTAATGGTTTCAGTAAATTCTATGGTGAGTGTTTTCCAAGTAGTAACACCCATAGATCATTCCTCAATCTAACGCAATAGAACATATAATCATCTCCACGTAACTGGAGTATTTTGACACAATACACATTACTTGTATTCAACCATTATTACTATGTTCCTGGTCAAATTCCATAACGTAAATAAAGCAACACGTTTCGCTTCGAGAAGATAAAGTTAAGTAATTCTTAAAAGATTCACTTTATCAAGCTGTTTTTAAATTATCACGGTCCTTATTTATTTGTGAACGGTTCTGTTTTAACTCGAGTTCCACATACATTATGTAATTGAAGGGTGGATTATTTATTTTTTTATATTACATCTTTTGTGACTGGTGAATATTAATTGATGGATTTTAAATAAAAACTTCCGACCATTGATTATTAGAGTAGTATGTCGTAAACTATTCGAGGGTAAATTGAGAAGTATATTTCTACAGCAGCAGTGAATGCTATGGACGCTAGCCTTCTTACTTTACGGCCCGAAAGTCCGCCATGCAATTCTGTGTTTACATGTGGCTCTAACAAGACGTTTTCTTATCGTTTAATTTCTTTTGGATTTATACCGAAAACTGTCCTTTAATACACGCCAAATGAATGCATGTCATACTGAGCCTTTCGTCTGTCGACTTAAGCAGTGCACAAGCTTTAAAGGTTAGACCAAAAGACACAACAGTAGCAGATTGCGAACAAACTACGTCAATTTGCGCAATATCAGAAGCACTTCACAAGTACTAGCAGTACAGCAGTGCTAGACAAGAATGGAAAGCATCTGTGAAAATTCACGGAACGTCTATTTGTCCGCCAAATTAACTCTGCGCTAACAATGGAACTAACAAATCACATGACTTGTGTGTAACTTCAATCCACTAACTAACACACCATAGCTAATATATCAGTCTCATAAAATAAAAATTGGCGATAACTATTCATTTCGATCGTATTACTATTCAATATGTCACTGATGTGCAAATGGTTTAAAATGTTACCCTATAGCACGGTTAGCATCATTAAACATAGTGCAGACTCTATGATAATTTTAGCAAAATTACTGGATTGGCCCAAGAGTTATTCGGATTAATAATTCTCCACATTACCTCCACATTTTCACCACATGCACAAAGCTACATCTAACACGTTAGAAGGGAGCATTAAGCAGGCCCAATCAATGACAATATGTATTAAAACCCGTGTAATCGAGGAATGTAAGAAGTTATTCCATTTGAATACAACCCAAAATTATCTAGTTGGATACATTTGCACATCATGACCAAAATATAAACATGGGACACTTCAATAAGCTTTAAATAATCACAGGCGACAAGTGTGAGAGGATTGTTCAACGTTTTCAGCATAGATTGTGAATAGTAAACAAGAATGTCTCGGAAGAGGAGATGAACGGTCGTGCAATTTTAAAAAAAATGTATATAAGCTATATAGATGTATCCAAAGGTTTTCAAAGTTGCCAATTTCAGCAGCTGCGACGAAAGAGATAAGTACAAATTCCAGGTGAATTGTTTAAATGACACCATTGTTGTCCAATGTGAGAAAGGTCGGAAACATGATATGACAAACCATGGCCAATAATAAACTCTGAGAATAGACTACTAATTATATCCTCTAACGATAGACACACATTAGTAACCATATTTTTCGATGATTTGTTTGTAACAAAATACACAGTTTCGATAGGTTTACATTGCCATGATGAAGATGTCAAGCTACAGATAGCAACAATTTTACCAACAAAATTATTGATAACAATAGTGGAATTTGAATGGTTTTCTTGCACTAGAGCAGTATCAATGAAAACTGTGGCCAAATTATTGTTTTCGTTGCTTGGTGTTGAAAAAAATTCTGGTGTTATGAAGATGTACCTAAAATACAATCCGGAAATGACAAATGCATGGTCCGATAGTGTATATCTTTCCGTTTCGAAACGCAATTAAACAACACCACTGTTAACCCAGGATGCAGATTCCTTGGTCATGACGATGGAACAGTTGAAATAAAGTAGTTCAGACAACACAAATCTTAGCTAAAGCAACCAAGGGTGAAATTAAATACTGCACACGGCTACACATGTCACGACTATGGATTCCATCTTATATATTGATATAGAGCATCGTTTCCATTTGTAATCTGACAGCATAATGATTGACAGCGAAGTCACAATAAACATTTATACGTTATATCAAGTAAACATATAATTTGGAATCCTTAGTTTGTGTTTATTTTGTATCTGTATTTCAACTTTGTAATTTTTATCAAAACAGAATGCTATTGTTTATGCATTGTCATTACACAAAGAAGCGAGAAGAATATCAAGTTGTCTTTCTTAAATCAGCAATGGAAGTAGATATGGACAATAAGAAGGGCAGATTTTATGTTAATCACAATCGTTAATATGAATCCTTCGTTACATAGTATAAACCGTCAGTAACTAGCTCAAACAAATAAGGTAAAGCCTTCAGTGAACATCAACCACAAGTCATTTTGGCACAATCGACAGTACACAGTAGAAAAATTAAAAAACAACAACGTTATAAATATCCTCTTTCCTATATACAATATATCTCAAACAAGAATATATCTAATGGTTCATAAACTTGGGTATGCTGTTTGGAAAATAAGCTTTAAGATAACCTCGGTGTGCTTCACGTTGAGAATACTGTAGTAAAAAATACAGAATTATTTTCAAGTTTATCAACTACCACACTGATCAAAAACGGACATTAATAGAATAAATACATGAAATTACTCACATTAAATTCACCCTCGTAGAAATGTTATACAGTATAAAGATGGAAAGGGTAGTATTTGTTTAGAAAAATTAACATACCCGATTTGTTAACGTAGAAACAGAATGCAACATTTAACTTTTCTGAAGTTATTATGACAGCTTGAAGTTACAATACCCGTGTTACGTAGAGGCATATAAGTATTTGCTTTGACCACCAATCGTTTGTGATTTATCCCCCTTAAACCACATCTCTTTTATTATTACCTCCCTTTGATCGACACATGTGAAGACTCTGAACGAGGTCCAGTCTAACACAAGGAGTAAATATGGAGTTGAATGTCAGAATGGTTTAACGGTTCACAGTTCTTGCACTTCACGTAGTCATCGGTAAGTCAAAGGTTCGTTGCCAACTGTCCCACAACACAGCCAATTTAAGGAAATCATTCGAGCTCTAATGTACATTGTAAGGGAAAAGTTTACCTTTGTGTACTAGAATCTGTTTCTGTGAATACATGGTCATTCACTACACCAGCTTAGACTCAGCAGTCGGCTGACTCTTCGTCCGGAAGTTTAATGATGGGGATTTCGTGAATAGTAGGTTGGGAGGTGAGCGGGGAGGGTCGCGAGCTCCCAGGCCAAACAACATTCGTGGGAACCTCCTCGTAATCGTACTCTTCCTCTTCTATACTGTCCTGTGGGGATAGACGACGTAACGAGCTGGCACTACTGTCACTCCCTAGACTTGTGCTTCTCATATCGGGGGCCAAACGATCCGGCCTTCGACTCTCAGAGTACGTAGGTTCAGTATTCTTACGCTGCAGTTTCGGTCTGAAATGAAGTCTAGGCGATCGAGTAGTTTCGTATATTGGATCTATTCGCATGAACTCGTTAAAAAGCTCATTTGTCTTTTGATCAATGCTGTAATCTCTTTGGGCATATCTTGGTGGCCGATGTGATTTTGACTGAGATCTGAAAAACCTAGAGAATACAGATACTTTACTGGGCACGGCAGCTTCCTCGAAACTGTCTCCCGATGGTTGGTCAGAAGTAGAATTGGTTTCGGGTTCCATGATACTCTCATATACTTGAACGGCTTGTCTCTCTCGACTATATTCACGTCTCTTTTTAGATGCTGTTTTTGCACCTCGTCTTTCAAAATGACATGTTTGTGAGCTTCTTCGTCTATATTTAATTCTATCAAAATCGAAAACAGTAGAAGGTGGTGGTGAGACCTCTTTTAGTTTAGAAATGTCAAAAGAGAAGAGATCTTGGTCGATTGTATCAGCATAATCTAAAGAAACAGACCCACGCTTTCTCTCCGTTCCTTTTAACGTGGATTGTGTTTCTAAAGATTTATAACCGCTATCCCCTCGCATCTGCTTCAGCTTGTTATTTTGATTTTCTTGGTTACTGTCGGTTGTGTTGTCTGTAGTAGATTCAAACGAGGTGGTCGTTATCTCGTAACGACTAGTATCTGACACTTCTCCATCTGTATCCATTGTCTCTACACTATCAAAACTATTTTCAGCACTAGTGGTAGCAACAGGGGCGTCCAGTTTCTGTAGCCTTTTAGTAAGAATGTTTTTATATGACTGTCGTCTATTTTCATAATTAGGATGAAGCAAATTTCCACATTTTGATTGACTGTCCACGGGTTGGAGACTCGATCTCCTAGCACAATGTCCCATTTCACAATCTTTTGGATAGGGAATAGCTTCAGTGTTCGACTCAAATGATGTGGTACCCGAAGCCACATTATCCTTGTCCGGGGTTACGTCCAGCGAAGAAGACCCTTCCTGTGTCACTGACTGATCACAACACTCGTCTTCCAAAGTGGCACGTAACTCCCACAACTCTTTGTATTTCCTGGCCCCATTTAAGGTTTCTGTATCGTCACTTTCAACAACCACGCCACCAGTTGCTCCTTCAAACTCACCCATGTACTTAAGATTATCCTCATCCAAGTGCTCCATACTCCCAGTATCATAATACCGCACTTTACTAATCGTTGAAGATCCTCCACTACCATCTGACAAAGCGTCATAGTCAACGTTGTAAAAAGGCCCTTTGGTGAACTCTGTTATTCTAAGAACATCATAATCTGCAACGTCGTCGTAGCTTTTGATTCTTCTTGTCTTTCTATGATATGTATGCTTTTCTGGACTGACTATTTCCATACTGTGTGAATATACTCGCATGTCCACTGGACGAATGCGCAATTCTCTAGGAGGGCAATGAGACCTTGAAGACGAAGGATCTGACCTTTGACTTGTCCTATCATCGACTGAACTTTCACCGGCACATTGTTGCGTATGGCTACTAATATAACTGACATCACCAGATTGAGACCGGGGATGATGCACTTCGACCGATACCTGGGTGGTTCGCGGTTTTAAAGTAGGTGATGGAGAATCATCCAACATATGAATAGTGATCGGAGAAGGAGCGTCGTGTCCGAGAACCTCTGCACAGTTATTTATCTCATTGCATGTTGAAGAAGTATCCCTTTCGTCTTCATCCTCAAACCTACCCTCTTCCATGTTAATTCGCTGCTGTTCTACTTCCAATCTTCTGCGGAGTTCCAAGCTGAATTCAGGGTCAGAGGCCCTAGGGGACCGAGATGACGATATGGGAACGTTTTCTGAAAAATTAGCACCCAATGAGTGCTGTCTGGGGAAGTTTGAACCTCGATAATTTGGTCCAACTCGTTTGAAATATTCAAATTCTCCTTCAGTGTACCTGAAAGTAACCATCATACAATTTAACAATTGTTGTTCCAGATATATGTTTAAAAATATATACAAGTTATTTCTTTTCTTTTTTCTTTATTGGCAAATTTCATACAATGTATCATAAGCTTAATTTTTTTCTGAAATGAAGTATAAAATAAAATATTTTTCTTTTGTCCAATGCTTTGAGAAAATATGTACTGTAGTCAACCAGTACTGGTGCTCTTAGATACATCTTATTATAGAATCAGTTTTATTGTGAACAATTTAAAGGTATTTTAAGAAATGTAATTTGACCAAATATTTTCTGTTTACTTTTTTAATGTCTTTTAACAAAAACTTGCACACAATAATAAGTGCTCATGCAACATTTGTAGTGATTAAACATCAGGAATTACCACAGAATAGCTATAGTCATAGCATATCACAACAGGTTGAGCGGAACACCCAAGTTCACTACACCAATAAATAGGCCAAAGAGACAGATAAACAGTTTCATAGGATAGGAAGAGAAAGAAAAGTTCTCTGCACAATATATGCCAATGAAAAAACGAGCAACGGTCAGACGACGTGCAGCAACAAGCCCTTTCGAACCTCCTTGTGTTCCGCGCAACCCCGGATGTTGATGGCGCCATCTCGTTGTCAAGTTTGAAAGATACTCGCCTTCGTTTATTGGCTGGTCCACAAATCGCACCAGGAGAGGAACGAAAACCAGACGAATCATCCCGTGACCCCCCTTCTACACCCTCCTCGGGTAACTCTAACAAAACATGAAGGAATATACATTTTAGCCTTCTGTAACATTGTGAAATACTTATAATAATAATTTCCAAGGTCACCAAATATGGCAGATTGATTCAACTTTGATGCATGTCTGCAAAATAGAAGTCCTAAAATAGCGAACACGTCAAAGTACTATTTCCTGTTGATTCATCGATTAGTTCGACCATATGCCAAATGCGCCTGACTTCAGTTGACATTATCTCCCATTGGTATGTTAATTCTACATCAGTGATCATGAGAATGTAAATGATGCATTTTATTTATTTCAATTTCTAAGCATCATTTAATAATTGTCGGTTTGTTATATCTAGTCGCAATGGATTTGAAGTTGAATCTCACACAAATGACTTTTTAAATGATATATTCTCTGGTTAAATCATTTGTATGTCACAGTATATGATTAAAATGAACGCTCATTGAAGTCTACTTTATCACGATATACTTTAATTATGTATAAATCGAGTCACTCGGACACTCTCTGGATACACATTTCGAGCAGTCAGCGTTCATAAGCGATCATTGACTATGGTCACCTCAGCATGCTAAGAGATATTATAGTGGTAACTCTGTCGACATTTAGTCACCAATCTGGAAAGTGATTTTTAAACCGAAATTGTCACAAGGTAAATTAGCCTGAACTGTAAGATAAAGATTATCCCATATGAATTATCAAATCAAGCAAACAAGTTGTCCACACAGCATTGCGCGAAAAAAAATTCAAGGCTGCGCAATTCCTATTTATAATTTTCTATCCATATAAATATGAATAAATGGACTGTTTTGTAAACAAAAGCTACTTGATAGTCTTACCGACTCGAGCATCGTGAGGAGGGTTCATAAAGTATTCCAAAAGACCTTCTTTGTCTTCATCTGGGCCACCATCATCATAATCACTACAATTGATATAAGATGAACGATAATCAGAACAAAGGGTAGCAATATCAGTAAACAGCAATATATACTGCGTAGCTTTATTCGCTATTTTCTCTTTTCTATTTATTACAAATACTTCTCCAAAAACTGTTATTATATGCTTGGAATTAGCCTGGTACTGGCAATTTGCTCCTTGGACAAAATGATTGCTAATTGTTTACTAAGCTTTTTATCAATAATGAACACAATCATAATAGTTTGCAATGGAGAGCCACTTAAATAAGCGTCAGTTATCTGCTCTACCTTTATTTTGCCTTCATACCAGTTGTAACTACAGCTGTGACGATTTTAATTCAACCATGCTTTAAAACGCTACATTCTTAATTAGGAAATGTCAATTTAGTCCAACTCGAAAGAGATGTTATTTTAATTATCCAATAATTTAAAAGAAGCAGAGAACATTATAGTCTTTTTTATGTTATTCTGTATTTGAAGGATATTTAAAGAATGTACATGATATTAGGTACAAAATAATGAATTGTCAGCTTTCCATAGAGCTCGAGAACACTACAAACTATTTCAATATCACATAGAGAGTCTGCTTATAGCTCTGTTAGGTCAATATATATTTAAACGTACTCTGTGTTTAATCCTTGTGGAGTGGGGATATTCAAGTCTAACGATACACTGGTTTGTTCCGCAGCTCCCGATTCTAAGCTATCATAACGCAATAGAGGTTTCAATCGTCTATCCAAGGGGCGCTCGCGTTCTACAACATGACGCCTGTAAAAACATAATCATGTTATAAAGTTATTGAACTTCTGAAAACATCAAGTTGAAAAACGTTTAAACAGAAAAATCTCCGTGGCTGTAGTTAGACTTGTTTTTGGGGAAAGAGACATGTTGTACAATGATTGACCATGCGGTAGTATTTCTACCCTTTGTATTTATGACAATTTATCACATTTAAAGACAATGCTTAAACCAGCCTTTACTCAAAGCACTGTGTATTTAGGGTCCGGTGCTTGAGTTTTCTCAGGTCAGACTAGACACGTGATCCCCTTCAGTATGAAGAATGTAGCCGGCTCAACTGACAACATCATATATCCAGGTCCCAACCTATTGAAAACGTTCTTGTGAAGTTCTTCCGAAAACAAAATAATCAAAATAACTGTACGCTTATTTTATGTGCTGCTTAAAACGGATTGAAATCCTGGGCGTATAAGTGTTACTATTTCAAACATTGGTGAGAATTATAAAATAGCACAAATTTTGCATGACCGTTAACGTCAATTCGCTAGTTTCGTGGTACGAAAGCAGAATTAACGTCAATTCGCTAGTTTTGTGGTACGAAAGCAGAAGTTATACAGTTTCTGTAAACTTTCATCTTTTCCTCAGTTCAGTTTTGATCGCCAAAGCTTATACTTCGTATGAGGATAAGTTATATCATCAGACATATAATGGTCATCTTTATCGTAAATAAAATGTGCTTCACTTCTATCTTATCTATAGTTAACACTATTTGTGTTAACGTTTTGAATTGTATCGTCGCGATCCCTCTCTATATATCCTTATTTTATGTATTTGTGAACCTTCCCATACGCCCAAAATCGTGACGTCTTAGCAAATGTCAAACGATGGCCAACAGTCCAAATAGCAATCATGCAATGTTTCATTTTATGGCCAGTGCTCTCCCCCCCCCCCCCCACCGCCTCTTCCCTAAAAGAGCAGCAACAACACCAAGAAGAATAAAAAGAAGATTAGCAGCGAGAAAAAACTCATATGTATTTTTTAAGCTGGTGTATGTACATTGAAAGTGAAAACAGTAAGCGGAGTAATACTTGTTTTCTGACCAACGTATGTCTTCTTTACATCCACCCCTTGCAGCAATCAGCATTGTGTTATGAACTGTCACGTGGTTTAGTATTATTCATTGTGCTGTTATTCATCACAGCGATCACATTTAACTGGTATCATACAACTAAATACCCTTAAAGGATATCCCAGCTGCTCGTCATTTTTTGCACGCTCCGGAAACTGGTAGAGATTCAAATTGTTGATGAGAGTCCTCGGCTAGCCAAGACGGAAAGCAGACCAGCAAGGCCTTGAATTATTAACATACTCTGTATATTATATTAAAGGTGGTAAGCCTAAGAAACACATAAAACAAGAGGAATGCCTAGCCACTAAAGCGAACAAAGAACTGTTAACCTTAGCAACACATAAAACAAGAGGACTGCCTAGCCACTAAAGCGAACAAAGAACTGTTAATCTTAGCAACACATAAA
>JAVFBZ010154601.1:1773-18711 GCA_032466195.1 Katharina tunicata
TACACCTTCTGAAGGGCTGCCCTGTTGTCCCCCGGAATGGTGTTAGTGAACAGACGACCTACGCCTTCTGAAGGGCTTCCCTGCTGTCTCCCTCAACAGTGATAGAGTATAGACGATCTACGCCTTCTCAATGGCTGCCCTGTTGTCTCTCGGAATAGTGATAGTGTACAGACGATCTACGCCTTCTCGAGGGTTGTCCTGCTGTCTCTCGGAATAGTGATAGTGTACAAACGACCTACGCTTTCTGAAAGGTTCCCTCCTGTCTCCCAGAATATTAATACGGTAAGACGATCTACGCTTTCTCAAGGGCTGTACTGCTGTCTCTCGGAATAGTGATAGTGTACAGACGACCTACGCCTTCTGAAGGGCTGCCCTGCTGTCTCCCGGAATAGTGATAGTGTACAGAGGACCTACGCTTTCTGAAGGGCTGCCCTGCTGTCTCCCGGAATAGTGATAGTGTACAGACGACCTACGCCTTCTGAAGGGCTGCCCTGTTGTCTCCCTCAATAGTGATAGTTTATAGACGATCTACGCCTTCTCAATGGTTTTCCTGCTGTCTCTTAGAATATTAATGTGGTAAGATGATCTTCGCTTTCTCAAGGGCTTCCCTGCTGTCTCAATAATGATGTGTACAGACGACCTACGCCCTCTCAATGGCTGCCCTGATATCTCTTAGAATACCGTAGTGATAGTGTACAGACGATCTACGCCTTCTGAAGGGCTTACCTGCTGTCACCCAGAATATTAATGTGGTAAGATGATCAACGCCTTCTCAAGGGTTGCCCTCCTATCTCCCTGAATAGTGTTAGTGTACAGACGACCTACGCCTTCTCAATCGCTGCCCTGTTGTCTCTTGGAATAGTGATAGTGTATAGACGATCTACGCCTTCTCGATGGCTGCCCTCCTATCTCCCTGAATAGTGTTAGTGTACAGACAACATACGCCTTCTCAAGCTCTGCCCTGATGTCTCTCGGAATATTTATATGGTAAGACGATCTGCGTCTTATAAAAGACTCTCCACCTTCAATTTGAGTCCTCCTTCTGCTCTAAAGCATCCATATGTGAAAGTTATGAGGGTTTGTGAGGTTTATTTAAGGATATTAAACTTTATTCTGCACCGTTATCAGATAATTTAACCAAGCCACCATTTTTACTATTCAAGGTCTATAAATATCGTTTTAAACGTGTTTATTAAAGCTACAGAAATTGTATTTACGTCTAGATAAATTGATTGAATTTGGGCGAAATTGAATTTAATCACAAGAAGATCGAATAATGCACAGGAATAAAGCGGCAGAGAGCATGTTCTTCCCATCAGATATGGTCATAAAGGCTGCGATTGTAAGGACGGCGAAATTACATAGACTTGTGAAATAATAATAATAAAAAAACATCCCACGGAACAAAGGGTCGATGTGAAAACTCCAGTATTTAATGGATAATAATAATAAAAAATCCCACAGAACAAAGGGTCAATGAGAAAACTCCAGTATTTAATGGATAATAATAATAAAAAATCCCACAGAACAAAGGGTCAATGAGAAAACTCCAGTATTTAATGAATAATAATAATAATTAAAAATCCCACAGAACAAAAGGGTCGATGAGAAAACTCCAGTATTTAATGATATAACGGCAAATAGGTCTTCTTCATAAGCTTCATCAGGTTAATTTATATTCATTAGAAACCTCGTTACAATGTTAAGTAGGGAATGACTCATTATTATGTAAATATAATAAACAAGACCACCAGATTCATGAATTGAATACGAAATGAGCTAATGTCTGCCAAACATTCCAGCTTTAAGGAAGACTTCAATATATGCTGCTGTGTTAATAATCTTATCATCAGCCTTTTGGGTTACAGATAATTAAAAATACCTTTTAATTAAGTCTCCTTACTCGCTGTACACAGAAGGAATCTTTCACGTTACTCTCCAGCTTATAACACGTTGTCATAATGCATGCTTCAATGGTTTTGTATCCTTTTGGGCCCCTAAATTTGGCACAATGTCAATTTTAAGCATGCCCTGCAGTGAACGGTCTAGTCGTTGTGTCATGTTTGTAAATTGGGGTTACCACGAAGTGACGCTTCTTGCATGCCTTCTCTCCTTGTGAAATATTAAACGAAATTGGGAAGACCAGAGATGACGTCATAATGTGATGAAGTTACGGCATCGCCGTATTCACTTACTCGCATCGCAGACCTCACTTATTCGTGTCGTCGCCACTTCGCTTCTCAACATCGCTAAGTAGTTTCGCTACATCGTACCATGACTGCAAAGGGTTGAGCGGTGGAATTCTGAGTCCCCTTCACTGTGTTCGGTAAAAGTTCGAATAACCCTAAAAGGGAAGTTTTCCGGTATCTGCAGAGGTCGCGTTTTTTTTTTTTTTTGTGGTTTCTTATTGATTTCAACCATACGCCAGCAATGTCAAGAGAAATACCCTTGCATAAGTACGACGTCAAACATCAATCAAATACATAATAAACTCTTACTAGTCCTACACGATGTAGCTTTTCTCGTATTGGTTGTTGCCTCGAATCACTGGCTCCCTGCATTTGTTTAAAACGGTCCAATGATTTACTTCGGTGACAGACCTTGTATGTAATGACTAGGCATTTTGAATGTAACTGTGAACATCATAGAGAGGCTGTTGAAGCTTGACCTGATTAATCGACCTATGAATAAATTTAAACTCTTTCACGTGACTTGATTCTCTTGTTGCATTGGTCATTTCGGCCTAATGTTATGCTAAATAGTTCTATTTTATTTCTTCATTTGCTTTGCTGTTACCTGCTCTATGTCGATTTTTATTGTTGCAGAATGCACTTGATGTCCTATAGGATACGTTGCGATACAAGTATTGCCTGCAGCGGTAAATATACCGCTAACGGGCTAAAAAAAATGGCCTGTCATTACACTTAAGCCAATAATCGGAGGTGACGGAAGGTACCGGAGATAGGCGAAGTTGAACTAGAATGTGGCTTCCTGGTGTTTTCTACCACATTATAACATTTTGTATTCACTTACTATTCTATTTATGCTTACAAAGTACAGATAGAGTTATTTATAGACTCTCTATAACGTCAGATCCAATTATATATCACGGTTGAATTGAATGGAATGAACAGTGTACGCGGAGAAGTGTATGGATTTACCTGACTATCTCATTAACCTGGATAGGGTTAATATAAGTTATCAAGTAGCTTACTAATACATCAGACTATCCAATTAACATGAGCAGTATCATTAGCCTTCTTATCCACCAGATTACACGATTAACAGAGAGAGGATCAGAGATCTTAAGTAGCCCGCGGCATATTAGTTGGCACATTTTAAATACATTAACCTTCAATTCTTGCCATTCAGTGTTTTAAAGAGATGAATTAAATTTGTTTCAATCAGAGATTGTATATGTACATGTAGCACACTTACAGCGACTGTTTGGTAAGACGCATTACCCGAGTTTTCTCAAACCTAATTTAATTTGAGGCAGGAAAGGTCAATTGATATTTAGCAATTCTGATTGGTCATTACTCGAATAATGACTGATCCCTGGACAGGTGCTTCTGTTAGACATGCGTACACGGGATTATCGCTGGTCGCACGTGAGAGATTCAGGATATCAACAAACGGTGACAAAGAAATGTGTCATTGTAAACAAACGTTCTTTCTTAGCATAAAGGCCTGACCAGAAGACACCCGATCTCTACTTTAAAATCTCAGTTTTTTCTTATAATTTGTTTCATATAAATGCCGATGTAGGTTATTGTTTACATCAGACTTTAGGTTGAATCCTGACCAACATTCGATGACTAACTCCAGAAACGTTTTAATTGAGACTATGCAGGAACATGACTGGGAAAGTCGAGTTACCCTTTAGCAATATGAGTTTGCTTGAACTAACTTGGTGTATGTCCAAAAGTTACAGAAATTCAAGGTTTGCTGAATTTAATCCTTTTCTGTAGTGTTAATTCAACTGAAGTGCTGACAAAAAGATCAGTCGTCCGAAACGAGTTCACCATGTCCAACGGGTGGACATAACTCGCTGGTCGAAAATTGTAAACAACAAACCTATCATTTATAACACTGTCATTTCAACTCCTTGATATTTTATACACCGGAAGAGAAGAATCCAATTTCCTTTATTTGGAAATAAAACATTGTTTAAACCAAGAACCAGTTAGGGGAAATACTGCTATTATTCTATTCCAACTTTAGAAATTATTGGAATCAGAATTCCTTTTGAAATAGTCTTTTCCCTTTTGGATCACTCGTAAACGTTCTTGGATTTCACATTTTAAGTAAGACCACTGTGTCCTACTGTTTCTCACACTTGTATACAAACCCACCATCGTACTACCGTCGTGTTTCTCACACTTTATTTTAATACAAACCAACCATCGTACTGTCCAGTTTCTCACACTTTTATACAAACCCACAACCATGCCTTAACGTTTCTCACACTTTATTTTAATACAAACCCACCATCGTACTGTCGAGTTTCTCACACTTTTATACAAACCCACCACCATGCCTTAACGTTTCTCACACTTTTTGTTTATACAAACCCACCATCGTACTGTCGAGTTTCTCACACTTTTATACAAACCCACCACCGTGCCCTACAGATGCTCACACTTTTATACAAAACCGCCATCATGTTTCTCACACTTTTATACAAAACCACCACCGTGCCCTACTGTTTTGCACACTTTTATTTAAGACTATCCTTGTACCGTAGTGTTTATCACACTTTTATACAAACCTACCAAACAAATGTTAATTATCCAGTCTTAAGAAACAGGCTACACCCAAAACACAAATCGGCGACTAGAAGTGAAAATAACAACGAATATAGAAACACAATAACACAGAATACTGCCACACATATATTTTATGTATTGGATACTTCAAATTCATTTCACAACTCCGTTTGCAAATAGCATGTTTTAATTGTTTCATTTTGTCAAATCACCCAGAGACATGGCCATGTAATATTAAGGCTAGGCGGATAACCATTGATATGACCCCGTGATTAGGAACAAAAATCCGTAACAATGTGCATGATAACTCACCCCATAGTTCCAATGATGCAGATGTGTCAGTGGTTACAGCTGACCCTAGCATTTCAAAGGATCAGCTAAGTCAATGAGTCCACAATAAAGATGACAGCATTTTAAACGCCAGCAAATTACACAAACATTAGTATCCATTTGATTATATACTGTCTGGTAAAGTTATTTTTTCTTCTTCTAAATAATGATGTGTTTGTCCATAGCGAAACACTTTACATTTTGCCTTATGAGTGCCATACACTCATCGTCCTCGTACAGCAGTTCAATGTGTCATATTTGCTTATGGTGCTCTCAAAATTTTATAAGGTAAAAACTTTTATGTAATTGTAATTCATTACAGTGAGATCGATACTCTCGTACGCTTAATACAGGTCAAAGACTTGTAACGTTTTGTTACACATATTAAATATATTCGGTGAAAATCATTCCTTGTGACAAATTAAATTTTTCAAGGTTTTACAAGCCGCAATATTTGAAGCGAAGTCAATTTAAACAAATACACAACTTCAAAATGAAAAAAACCCAAAAAACAACCAAACGTATTTCTGCATAGTAGAAAGATAGGGTTGTAACGTTCGAAATGTAAGTTAAAGGAAGAATTATTAACAGAAAAATGTGGCGAAAATTTCTCGTATATTGTTCAAAGCGCTTGCCATGGATTTTGAATGTTTACAGATTATAAATGACACATTTAGTGTATTTAAAAAAAGAATTAATTCATAATAAACTATAAGTCTTAAATCTATCTAATTCATTTCGGAATGGGCCTGGGGAAGATACCTTCATGTGATAAAGTTGTACGATATTTTGGCCCATACGGTAACGTGATGAGGCAAATTAGCCAGGGTAACAGTTCAATCATATCACGAGAGTGGCTCTAAGATGTTATCAGATGAAGCGCGGTGGGTTTACACGACTTCTTTAACAAACTCACCAATTTGAATACAATAGCAGATCGTCTTAGGCAGCACTTACACCATGTATTTTTCTACACAGTTTACTCATTGTCTCGGTTTTCAGCTAGCACATATCAGTCTAATAAAACAAGACAGGCTGGCCCGAGGCTAAATCATGTTTGTCCCATTGTGCATTAGTCATTAATACAAACTGACAGAGATTGTCGTAGAAAAAAATAAATAACTAAATTAACACTACAGAAATAAAATCTTAGTGGGAAAATAGAAAGTAATTTTGGGAGGATTAAATCTCAGAACTCATCATGTCTGTTGTGATGAGTCATGTACCTTGTTATGTACTGTATCGTTCTGTGACAGCGTACATGTGTGTACTGTGCAGTCAGTCTATATGATTTCAAGAATTAAGTCATCCAGAACGGCTCGTATCGTCTCCTCATCGATATCCAAGAAAATATGCACAAAACACGTAAATTGCATGATATATTGCCACCGAAGTTCAATCGTGGGTCCCATGGCTTCTATAGCAATACTACACCGACTGAGATACACACGCTCATTTTTCTGTACTTAGACCTATAGACATTGGGGCAGGTGCTAAACAGCAGTTAAATTCAATCCTGGATTTTATGACGTCATTCCTAGTTAAAGGTCTGTCTGTATACAGGATTAGTTGTTTCAGTTAGGCTTTGAGCGCCTGAGTCCTCATTAAGAACAGATGTGTCAAGAGTTGATGACATTTACATCTGTACAAGAGACAGACTGACTTATCAAGAGTCAATAGCAGAAAAACATGTCACCAGGAATGCCACACATGCCAAGCCTCAAAGTATACCAAAAATAAATTTTAAATTGCAAATTGTGAAAGACAAACTTAAATACTTTTCTACGGTTCTACCAGTTAACAAAACAATTAAAACACAAATTTTATATAAAAAAAAACATTATCATTAAATACAACACACAATGATAAATATAAATTTGGCACTTTTGCGTTTATGGCTTAGGTAAAATAATAACGTTTGAAAAGTATAGCTTCATCAATAATAAGTGATATAATTTGTTACCTCACATATTCTTGGTAGCTGTCACGCATAAACTAATTTAAAAATGATATTCGTAAATGGATCTATCAAAAGTTTGATAAAACTGAGAAATAACTGTAGCTGTAAGCGTTCGAGATTCAAACCGATGCCTTGTATAAATATCAAGTGAAAACTCCAAACGGCGTTCAGTTAGCTATACACAGAACAAATGAGTACAAAAACGAGATTCAATTAATGTTTCATTGTAGAAATAAAACTGTTTTTAGCAAATCCCCAATATGCACCGTTTCCTCTTCATTTATCTGTTTATATTAAATGTATGTATAGCACAAGGTTTATAATGTGTTATAACCTGTATTACCTGGATAGAGTTGAAAGCCCACAGGTTTGAAATACGGGTGAGATTCCTTACTACTGTTGATTGTAACTCATTTGAGGAAAGGCTACCTGGAGGGCAGATATCCTGGTGAACTCTGACCCGCAGTAATCTCCCGGCTCAATGGTACCTTTTGCCACGTCATAGAAGAACAGATATTGGTTGTATTGGACTGAGGCGAGGAAGGCAATCTTACCCTCCAGGACGCCCACAAACCGCGAGATCTGGCTGATGTGCGGAGGTGAAGGGGCGATCTCTGTCCATTGATGGGTTGTTATATCGTACATCTCGTTGGCTAGGCAGTCCGACATGGTGGCCACGTCATGAGCTGTCCGACCACCTAATACGATTAACTGGTTATTTACCGGGGTCATGCTGTGGCCTTGTCTGTTGTGAAGCATTGAGGGCAGCGGCTGCCAGGAGTCGGCTTCTATCTGGAGGCGGTAGAAATAATTTAGAGGAACGGGATCCACTGGATCCGAGCTGACTCCACCAGATACATACAGAGCCCCATCCACATACGCCGCAGCTTGGTCATAGCTACCGTGGGGGAGGGGAGCTAATGGCTTCCAACAGTTTTCCTCAGGTTCGTAGGTCTCTACGAAAGGTAAAATGATTTCTTCGTCGCGTTCTCCATCGATAAGATGATGGATTCCTCCAATGACAAACAGAGCGGTATCTGAACTACACATGGCAAAAGAAACTCGAGGTTGTAAGAGAGGAGTCAGTTCAGTCCAATCTCTATAGCGGGGGTCGAAGCGAAAGAGTCTCCCTGAGCTACAGTACTGATGGTCGTACCCGCCTGTCACGTACAGGAAGTTGCCAAGTGTAGCCTGACTTGTGAACTCTAGTTCTGTGTCGAGTCCTCTGGGTGACACCTCCTCTTTACATGTACCTGGTGTGTTAACATCCCTGTAGAGGATTGATGACCCATTGGTGAACTCTGACGCCGCGATCATTGTCACCACTTTCCTTGAACCTCGGGGGAGATACTTGAATGATTTGTACAGAGGCTGGGAGTTAATACTACAATGGTATCGCCTGACTTCTTCTACATCTTTCACTATCTCTGAGAATTCCAGCACTTCTTCCGGCAGTCTGTCTAGCTCTTCCAGCTCAAGCATCCCAATCCTGACGTGTTCCAGCAACTTCTGAAGATGTTTGCTTCGGTCGTCAAAATCCTCATGGATCCAATCTAGAATAATCTTGAGTATATAACCTTCACTCATCTCCACATATATGTTCTCCTTCAGAAAGTCTAGTAACAATTCAAAGTTGAGATTCTGATAAAATTTTGGCTCGTCCGACAGGGTTGTTAGATTCTCGGCCAGAAATCTTGAGATGTCCCATCGGAGGTCTCCTAGGGAATAGAAGTCAGCCAAGTGGAGAACCGTGTCGTAATTCTCAAGACTGAGATGGCGGACGAGGAAATCACAACAGACCTCCAGGATCCAATCCACGTGTAAAAACCTGGCAGCTTCTATTACATCCTCAATGTTATCAGGGGAAATGTTCACCCTACCATGGTAGAAATAATCCAACAGGGCCGTAAATCCATCAGGGCTCATCTCAAATATCTCAATCTCCTTTTGTTCTCTCTCCCTCATATCAACACTGAACATAGCAGCAAAATAATCACTGGCCTCAGACAACACGTCCCTGTGAGCCTTGAACTTGGCGTCTCCTACCTTAAGTTTGATGTCACACTTGTAGTCGTACATCTTGGAACTGATTTTCTTGTGGTTTTTGTTGATATATTTGAAAGTCTTGTCCGTCATGTAAATAAACTCGGGGTCTTCACCACACCTCTCCTCGAGGCATCTGTCATTCGCCGCCATGTTGACGAAGTCCAACTGAAATAGAAACACACATGATACTGTAAATATGAAATTGTAATATTGGCTCGTTACTGGAAGGAATGAAGGTTTGTATAAATGCATGTTTTATTTGGGGCTTTTAAGGTTTATTCACCCATATGGCGGCGCACCAGACCTATCGGTGGAGGAATCCATCATAAAACGACGCTAGCAACACAGAAGGCTCGTCAATAAATTAACAGGAGAAAACACGGGACACCACAACAAATCGGCTTCCAGGCTCGGAAAGCACCATGGCACAGGAGGCTCCTACCCAACCACGCATGTATGAATTCATTAGGTCATATTATATGAGGAACAAAGGGAGCTTATGTTCCGTCTAAGTATGACAGTTTTCCTGGTTTCAAAATTTCAAATGAAATCATAATTTGAATAGTTGTTCTAGAAATAAAATCTATAAAACGATTGCTAACAACAATCCATCAATGTTTAACTGACTTAACTATGAGTCAATGAGTAAAATAACATAAAGATACATTTTCCTGGTGCTTCCAACATAATAAAATAAAGACAAAAACACAGCCCAGCTACAGATACATCTCTTACATGTGACGTTTTGACAGAAGCCCATGTTTACCTGAGTTGACCCAATTTACTGTTGACCTACTTTAACTATCAGCTGGTTGAACCTTTATATAATTTATACATAAGGAAATGCAGAAGTATAAATAGAAAATCTGTGTAGACTTAGTGCCTTGTGGTGCTGTAAAACATATATGACTCAGGTAGAAGGAGACTTATGAAAAGAGGAAAGTTTATTAGGATAAGAGAAAATAGGTTGTTTGTTAATCAGTTCGGCCATACAAGCCATTTGGAATTCGATCCCTACACCGTATTATTTCTATATTTTCTGTGATTATTTCCAAATCACGTAAGCATAGAACTGGGTAACAAGTTTATTCAAGTTTATTCAAGTTTATTCAGGAACGAGCTATTCAGCTCCTCTCCATACAAATATATGTAGTTATACAAGAATGTGAAAAATATATATATATGCATATACCTATACACACATGGGTAACAGTCGGCCTAATACAAGTAAAATGTAGATATCTTAATTGATAAAGAAGTTATATTATGAGAAATGTGTACAAGCGTAGTCAGTGGGTAGAACATAAGTAACTTTGTAGTTTGGAGATGACACGTTGGGATGGTGTGGCTCACAGGAACGGACTCACAGTTAATATAGTGGTTCGGGGGCACGTTTCACAAAGCGATCTTAGCTTAAGTTGAACGTAACTAAATAGTACTACCTTGACAACACAATGCCTCCAGTACTGGTCGCTATGGTATTTACGTTGAACGTAGCCTAAGATCGCTTTGTGAAACGGGCCCTTGATTCTTCGGACGCCAGTAAATGTAAATAAACTTCAATTAATAATCCTAACAGCTGTATTTTAAATTCAAGACTTACAATAGATAGAATATAGATTAAAATATATCTTTAATCCATACATTCATGGAGCATAGCAAATTTTCAATTCGTTAGTGGTATTCATAGCTACTGGTAAAAACACACCCTTTCAAATTTCAAAGGACGTATTTTCAGTTTATGTAGAATTCTGTGCCGTTATATTCTCCCATATATCCATATGTTTCCATCGGATATTTAACTCTAGAAACTGAAATTTGGAGTAGAGAAAGTGAAAGCCAAATGTATACCATGATGGCGATGCAGTAGGCTACGACATACAATACACATAACCTAATGAGTCTGATAGCTTGGACTTAGTAGCCTATCACTTCATTATATATTATGATGTCATGCATATCATTATCATGACTCATACAGGGCATTTCCCTTTGGTACGAAGGTCTGTGTCTTCGTCCAGTTTATAGCGGGAAATAAATTATTGGTAAGAGACACCCAGTGGACTGTTTACCTTCATCGTTAGGTAATTCTGGAATCAGATTATGAAAACTGACGGAATAAAAGCCATCATTATCCGCTGTAGGCTTTTAATCTGATTATATTCCAGGAATTAACAGAAAACCCAACCACATTTATTCCTTACAAATGTCCCCTCAGGAAATAGCAGATTAGATCAGATTAGATTCGATCAGCCACGATAAGACATGAGATTTGATCAGATATGTACTTGCCTAATTGTCTAGACGATAGGTTTGTTATCACACGTGGCTAGGCGCAATGTTGTGATGACGTCAGTATCTAAACAAATCCTTTGTGTCAGTGGTGTTGGCGTGAATTTAACAGATATATAATCTCCATATCACAGTCAAGTTGTCTATATCAGAGAGGAAAATGAACCACAACCAGTATCCACATCAGAAGATCTCTCTCCGGTTGTTCTGCTCCTGAAAATTGTCCTTTTTGTTCACGATCGCAGCTGCGAAAATGTCAGGTGGAAAATTTGCGCGAAGTTAAGGTCGACGGCCTTGACCTTTAGGTGTCACGGGAGAAGTCGTTTTATACCTGGCTGTTATCGCATGCTCGATTAACTGCTGAGTGCTGACCTATATATAAATGTTCATATATGACCACTGGGTATGTTAATACAATTTATACAAACTATTTTACATTGCGCATTGTCGAAAGAAAAAAAGATTCTGTTGTGATGCAAAACATTTCCTTTTAGTTTATATGCTGATTGTGTGCTGCATCTCTTTGTAGATACACATTCACCTTTAAATAAACTCATATTATTTTTTTTAGAAAATACGTCCTAATACAAAAGACCTATGTATGGGAAAATCTAGCTAGAGGCGTCCAGACTTCTTAGTCACCGTGTCAATATTATATCGTTGACAAACAGATACAATTCGACCAAACATAAAAAAAACAACACATTAATAAATAAACAAACGCGCAAAATGCAGACAGAACAATGTAAAATTCAACAAACACGGGATTGTGTGGCTCTTAGGCGGATATACCGAGACAACCTATGACAGTTCCTCTGCTTTAAAAATTAAAAATTATAGGTAGAATGAAATCACATGCAAACTATTTAGAATTGTTTCTGACAATGTTTCTGATTACAGAAAAGTATATACAAACATATATATATTCAACAAATACACAGCTATCCTCGATAAATTAATATATTCAGTGTACATTTTTTACGTGTATATGAAAATAAAAATTCGTTCACGGAGAAACACGGGCACACTCTGATCACGCAATCGATAACTCTTGTGTACGACGAGAACAAGATTTATCTCTTAGGGCCCATGGGGTCATTTTAAACGCGACCTACTTTATTATTATTTTATTACAGTATATCGCACATTCTCGAGGTTGGTATTTTCTGAAAGCTTATACTTTGGACCATACTAGAAAAATATAGAATCCCGGTTTAATTCGTTTCAGTCGATTTTTGGCCAAAATTCTGCGGTATAGTATCTATAAGGTTAAGAACCACTAAAAATCATTTTAATTATTATAACTACTATTTATGTAGTAATTATGTAAAGTTCATCCATTGGAAAAGTGTACGAAAATAATTATTGAGCATATTGTGATACCTTGAAAGAAAGAGGGGCATTTGCGCTTTGGAAATAAATATAACATGTCCGATTATTTTTGATCTACAGCACTTTCAAATAGGGTTGTGTCTAATATTTCCATGGAAACCGAGTTTCAAATCAGCCATATCAATTTTTATTTTTAGCTACAAATAAAACGCTTATTTCACAAGCTATTTAGTATATCACAAATACAAATTTTGCTACAATCTACAAACCTCTCAACTCACAGGTTTCAATAACAGCCAAGCGCCAATCGTGATTCATTTCGGTTATCTCCCTTAGATATTTTGATGGCGGAATCTAACCTGGTTTGTATTGACTGGCCATTTTGTCAGCTTGTATCTCCAAAAAGTGGGGCAAGAGCCTATTCGCCCTGTAATTTGCACGGTGTGGTTCAGAATTAAAAACAAAATAGAATCCGTAATTTAACTGCACGATAAGCTGCTTACATGAAAATAGCCCATGACACACAATACAGCCTCCCGCAGCGTGATTCTGGTTCCAGAAGTCGGAAACCCGGCAATTACATAGGCAAGATGGCCATTCAATACTTCACAGACGAGGGCTTGACGTAGAAGAAGATTCACCTTTAAGTTTTAATTGAGACAAGCTCCTCTCCCTCGACACTCCACTGGCTTTTCTATATTTGCAGGTAGGAGATGATCCTTGACAGAATTAAGATAAAATTATGGTTGCCCGAATATCACTATAATGTCTTTTCTTTGATTAATTAGTTATCATCGCTGTCTTATATAAAATCTTGAAGAGTTTTGTCTGAAAATATATTTTATGTGGTAAATTATTATAATCACTGTCTTATGTAAATGTTCGAAGAGTTTTGTCTCCACCTATATTTGTTTAATTGGGCTTTATGGTACAATACTCGAAACTAACCTGGGGGTCGAACTTTTATGGTACAATACTCGAAACTAACCTGGGGGTCGAACTTTTATGGTACAATACTCGAAACTAACCTGGGGTCGAAATTTTATGGTACAATACTCGAAACTAACCTTTGGGTCGCACTACTGGATATACTTCATGTGCTGCCAAATAGGCTGTGCTTAAATGTTCAATATTTTCGAAATGGACTTCTAGAATCGTCGAATAATTGTCTGAACCAGATTGATGCCGTTAACTTATCCAGTTTTCAGTCAGGGTCTCTACTCTTCCTTTAACTTATTGAAAGGAATAGAAAAAACAATCCATAAAAATGAAATTGTAAATCACTGGACATTATGTTTGTGACGTCAGGGTTATCAATCCTCTTTTCTGTCCACGGAGTGTCACCTGACTTGGCTGTACTCCTTTCACGATATCATCGTATCAGAGATATAGATCATGTCTAACTCGAGGTTAGATTGAGAATTTCTAGTCAAGTCTGCCTCGTGTGGAAAGCGGGGAACGTTCTATTTGAGGTTTTGGAAGGCTGTTTTCTGGGTCTCCACTCTTCTTTTTTGTCTCTCAGTGGCAGCCTTTAGATCCACTGTTTGTTTTCGTTTTTTCTTCACATTACGTTTTACATTCAAATTTTTTCCTGTTAACTCCACGAAATCGTTTGCCAAACTGTTTTCTAAATGTATACTGTGCAGGATGTGTACTGTTTTCTCTCTAAAATGTTCGGAATGGTCTCTAGGCAAGGATGAAGGTCACGCGCATTAAACATGGTTTGTACTTCCAGGAAGTTTATATCGAGACCAGATGTAACAGAGAGAAGCCCAATGTTCATCACATTATGTGGAGATAATTTAGCGAATGTTACCAATGAGGATTCGGTGGCCTTTGTCTTTGTGCCTCCATCAGCTTTTCTTTCTGGTGACCCGAGAAGAAACGGTAATTTGATCATACCGAGAGGGAGAAACTGACTACTGATATTGGGGAGATGTGTATTCTGGAGGAGTAGACACGTGACAACACTGGTGAGAGAGCTCGTCTTCGGAACCGAAACACATGTCAGATAAACTGGACTGGAAGAGATCGTCTAAAGAGAAATATTGCGGCTGGACTACCTTATTTGAACATATTTCTTCAGTCATTTTCAGTATGGCTTTACGGAGCTCAGCGTGACGTCACATTCTAAATTGGCTTAATCTTCAAATATTGTTTTCATTCCAATTATATAACACTCAACATCACAGAGATTCTCTTGTTAACTTTATCACCTTGAATGACGAGAAGCAGGCTGCTCAGACTATTGCTCATATTTTATATTATATGACGACATTGTTACCGATGCAAGCACAAAATTATTATTTCTCCCATTGGTAACACTTTAGAACCGAAACAAGTACATTAAAATTGCTAGGTATATCAGTTTGGCAAACTCTAATTTTAGTAGGGCAAATACCAGTATCTGGGCCTGTTAAGTTTATCGTGTTTTACAACACCAAACAGAAAGGAACAATGTAACTCTAAAGATTGACTTCCTTCCAAGCCAAACTTTGGTGCCATGCATGTGGCAATGTCTATATGACCACAACAGGAAGTTGTTTATACAGCAGATTAGATAAAGACGCCAGATATAACAGCAAAAGTCATCATAGTTTCCACGAATTTCAGGGAATTACCCATTTAGCAGATCTTATTACTATCGAACAATGTAAAAGTAATCGATTAGCTTAATCACCTAAATGAGTCTGTGACTAAAGCAGCAAAACCAATAAAAGCAAAAGAATGAATGGCTATGACGTAACAGTGTTCACTACTTCTACTTGCGTGTAAAAGAAAAAAAGATAATTTATGTTGAACACATAACAGCTAAGATGCACTCTCTAAAATCCTCCAACCAGCTGGTGAGTTGATGGGTGACTGCTTACTTGTTGATATTTCAGATGGCCACATCTCCATAGATTGATACAGTAAACCGTTTCCTTTTCAGTTACAATCACTAACGATGAAGCCATGTAAATACACTTTGCGTAATCTTGTTAATAAAACATATTTTAAAAACACTCGTCCTTTTTTTCAAATTATTAGTTTATTAAAATGAATGAGATAACAAATCAATGAAACATATAATTTACAATTTAAATCATCATATTATATTTGTGATGTCAGAGTTAGCAATCCTCTTCTCTGTCCACGCAGTGTCACCTGATTTGGCTGTACCCCTTTAACGAGATCAGAGAGAAAGCTTATGTATGTGGAGGCTAGCTTTAGAGTTTCTAGTCGAGTCAAGTCTGTCTCGTATGGAAATCTGGGAACGTTCTCTTTGAGGTTTTGGAAAGCTGTTTTCAGGGTCTCTACTCTTCTTTTTTCTCTCTCAGTGGCAACTTTTCTTTGGCCATGTGTTTGTTTCCGTCTTTTCTTCACATTTCTTTTCATATTTGAATTCTCTTCGCACGATTTGACGAAATCAATTTCCAATCTGTTTTCTAAATTTGCATTGAACAGGACGTGCTCCTGTGTGATATCTAAAATGTTCGGAACTGTTTCTAGCCAAGGGTCTATGTCACACGCAGTAAACATACTATCCACTTCTGGGAAGCTAATATCGAGATCAGATGTAATGTCGGTCCAGCCGGAAGAATATAAATGCTCGGTCAGGTCATGTGGAGAGAATTTGGCGAATTTACTCGGAACTGATGAGGATTCGGTGGCTCTTCTCTTTGTGCCTCTATCCACCTTTTTTTCTGGTAAGTCGGAAGAAACGCTTATTTGATCATACAGAGATGGAGAAACTGACTGCTGATATTGGGGGATATCTGGAGCAGTAGGCATGTGACAACAATGGTGATAGAGTTCGTCTTCAGAACCGAAACATATGTCAGATAAACTGAACTGGAAGGGATCGTCTAAGGAGAAATATTGCGGCTGGAGTACCTTAAATAAACCTATTTCTTCAGTCATTTTCAGTATGGCTTGAACAAAACAGTCTACAGAAAAAATCCTTATGTTTCTAAATGGACAAATGTGGAAGACTGACTTTATTTGTAGCCTGAGGGTCGTTTTATGGAAGATGAGTGGGAGAGAGCGCCTTAATCCAAACACAATAGACAGGCAGATGTAAGGCAGGTAACTTGAACTATTGTTTTTATTGATAAGATTTCTGGAAGAATTAATAGGAGTGATTAAGGTCGCTCAGCGTGACGTCAGAATCTAAATTACATTGATCTTTAAATACTGTTTTCATTCCAATTCTATAACACTCAACAT
>JAVFBZ010154612.1:0-37409 GCA_032466195.1 Katharina tunicata
ATATTTAAATAAATATCTAATTCAACATATGTACAATTCTTTTTAACATATGTGGAATTCTTTTTCACATATGTGGAGAGGAGTGATAAAACGGCTTGCCATAAACGTCTCCTATTCTTTGATCGATATTTCACAAGGAATAAAATATTCCTGTCTGCAACTGATTGGATTTTGAAGCTAGATTTCGATTATTGTTAATTTCTTCATGGATATTTTTTATGTTTTTAGTTATATAATTTATTGATTGGTGTTTAAATTTGTTGTCAAGAACATTTCACTCATACGACGACTGTCATTGATTAGAGGAAACTGGAAAGAAACCTCATAAAACAAAACGCCGTGCGATCTCAGCTGCCACCGTAAACTTCCCACGTGTTTCTTACGTCGATCAGCAGACACGATCCCATAGCTTGTATGCCATGCATTGAACGATGCACAACTGGCCAACGCTCAATGAACTGAGCTGGGCTACGACGCGGCTCTCTTTACATTTGATATTGAATATATAAATTCCTTGATGTATTTTCTGCAAGTGTATATATGGTTATGTCACCATAGATGACACTAAGAAGATCTTGGGCTCTTGGTTTCTCGTTTTCTGATTAAAGCAATGTATCACATTTGTCCAAAAGCGTTTAACTTGCAAAAATGTTTAGATATTTTTTAAAAAAACGCTGCCAAAATGGCGACGTCAGTTACGGATATTGCTTTTAAACCGACGTCCGTCTCGGAAACTCTCTAAAATACTACTGTAGGAAACAACTAAGTAAGTAAACCAGTTATACTTGTGGAAGCCCAGACCGTTTTCACTCAGCTAACTGTGGGTTTTTTTTAGCGTTCCAAGAATGTTCTGATGCTGAACTAGACAAAATCTTTGTAAACAATCAAAATCTTTGTAACCAATCAATTTTTTTTCCTACATGTTCATGCCGGTGAAATGCATATGTATAATATATTATTCTTTCTCTCTACATTTATAAGAATATATATATTTATCAGAATATATTTATCCAGAAAACTTGGGAAATTATCTAGAACATGATGATTATAGTCGATGTCCCTGTGCCAGTGTTATTACTCTTTACAAAAATATATATACCAGAAGGAGAATATCAGAATAACCCAAAACAACAAACACATTTGTGGGTGATATCTTGATTGAAAAAAACAGACGCTATTTCAGCCTCCTCGTTTTTAGCGCTTACCGTAGAGAAAGATTCTAACCCTTTACCTGGATAAACAAAATTCGGTCGTTCTACCGTGAGCCTCTGTAGCTCAGTCGGTTGGAGCGCTGTCCCTGCTATCCAGATTCCTTAGTTCGAATCCCGGTGGAGGCAAGCCGTTTTTCTTTCCACACATTTATATAAAACGTTGTTTATTTCCAAGAGCAAAAACCCATAGTTTTAGAAGTTTAGCAAATATACATTACTATGTTTGTAAAAAGATCCGATTTAGACTAAAAGCAAATAATTCAAATTGTGTACACATTCTGGATCCGACGAGCACCTTTGTGAACCTGAGTGATAAAAAGCAACACCTATTGTTTGTTTGTCGAATCTGACGTATATGATAGAGTTGTGACAGTAAATTGTCGAAGCAGGTAAAATGATCGATTATTCTGCGCTGTTGTTGATCGATATTCGCTGAAAACCTATACATTTCTACCTTTTTGGTTGCAAATCCTATACATTGGGTGTTGGTTAAACAACTCCATAAAACCGATTGTAGATGGTTAAACGGCTTGAATGTCATGAACGCCGGTAGTCGGTCGATGAGAAAACAAACCCAAATTTACCCATGCTGTTTTCAATGGGAATACTGTAAGAAAACATTACGGACTGAATTATCGGTAAACATTGTTCTTTCAGAAAATGACTACTTGCTCGTTTTCTTTTATTAATATTTTAGGCGTTGTGGACTAATTAATGTAGAAATTGTGTGTTTGCAGTTAGGAACGTGATCAGAGCCAAGTAGTGATCATCACACGAGGGGAAATAGATCGGATACGCCTATAGCCTCCAAACACACTACCTATATCATCTTACATTGACGTTAGAAACTGGCCAACAAAATTCCATCGAGTAAACAGCTTCTGGACATAAAACCACTCCAAGAGAAACATGTCTCCTTAGCAACGCACCTTTTTCTTCGATTTCTGATGTTGATTTAATGACGGTAGAGAAATATTCTCTAAACGATGTGGTGTGAGACACAAGTAGAGCTTCCTGCCTTGTTAACATTACCTGAGCTCCTGGGCTGTAATCTCGTGACAGTCACGCTAAACTCACCTGCATGACGTCACGCCTTGCGCTCTTTTTGGTCATTAATAGCTCTGCAAGACTGTTGATGATTTGTTTTTGTTTTATTTCATAATGTAACCCAAACTTATGCAGTAGACAATTTAGGCATTACTAAACAGGCAGCATATCGATGGACCCCGCGAGCCTTGTACATTAGAGATGTACTTCTGACACCGCGCCCTGTCTTTAATTCTCCAAGGTCTTCAGCAAAAAGCTATTGTCAAATTGTCCGGGTCCTTCACCGCAGCTAAAATTAAACTGCTGCTTTAAGCTTGATATATGAAGTTTGTTCATAGAGTACCATTGAGATCTTATTTATAATGGGTGACAAATCTCTTGACATTACATCAGTACATAGCCGAGAAGAGGTAAAGCTAAAACAACTTTGAAACAGAAGCCGGATTTCTGCACATACAATTGACACGTCGGTTAACCTGACTAAAATCTTCCATTTATATCATTTATATCAATTGCAAGTATAAGAGGCCGCGACATTTGCCGATATGCCCTGTTGTGCGTGCACTAGATTGTAGCTTTAGGTTTTCTTTAATAATTTGAACATCTTCTTGTACACGTTCAATAACCCTGATTACTACATCACAGAGTTACATGTGTATATTAAAGGTCTAACGTCGATTTAAAGGTCTGTCTTTTAATACGTTTTGAGTTGCCAAATAGCGAATGTACTGATCGACCAGTTATCATGAAGTTATCGACCAGTCGGTCCTTAATCATCGACAATATCATACAGTTATCGATCAGGCGGTCCTTAATCATCGACAATATCATACAGTTATCGATCAGGCGGTCCTTAATCATCGACTATATCATGCAGTTATTGATCAGTCGGTCCTTAATCATCGACTAAATCATGCAGTTATCGATCCTTAATCATCGACAATGTCACACAGTTATCGATCCTTAATCATAGACAATATCATACAGTTATCGACCAGGCGGTCCTTAATCATCGACTATATCATGCAGTTATTGACCAGTCGGTCCTTAATCATCGACTATATCATGCAAGTAACGACCTGGCGGTCCTTAATCATCGAAAATAGCATGTAAGCTATTGTTCATCGATGATTTTCCAAAATGACCCTCTCCTTCGTTTAATTGCTTATAACGAATTGTGAAATTGTTAAACGTGACAGTCACGACTCCTTATTGTTATTGGCTCTTTATCTCCTGTTTGTATACAACTGAGAGTTTATTTCCAAATATTTAACCACAATATATTTTGTTTAAATGGAGCAGGGTGATGTAAATACACGAATCAAACATGCAATGTCTACAATCGGCCACCATTGAGATATCCATTGCTATATAAATACAGTGGGCCGACTGAATTAAGTTTTTTTTTTTTGTTTTGCTGTAAGTAAATCATGTAAATTTTCCCCTAATGTTTCGTCTTCTGATTCATTTTTGTATGAATGAGCGTGTATATTTATGTATTTTTGTAAAGATTAATAAAACTGGCACAGGGATATAGACTAATTAAAACCGATAAATAATCATCATGTTCTAGATAAATTCTCAGAGACAAGTTTCTGGATAGATCTTGATCTCGTGCTGTTATAAGTAACCTACAGACATACCTATATTTAAGTAATCTGTCGAAAACCTCAATTGTACCCTGGAAACGATTCATTGACTCCTAACAACATGAAACTTTAATAACGTACGTGAAGTTTCAATACCCAGATGATTATATATGGGCTTAAGTTTGTCTAGGGATACAATTTTCAACACAGATCTAAACGACATTTCGGGGCACGTATATTGAAATGTTGACTCTGTTTAATACAATTGGTTCGCTCAAATTATTGCAAGTTTGGGAACAATATTTTCCCGGATGTGCCTCTTTAAGTAAACCCTTGTTGCAGTTGACGAAATCGCGTATCCATATTAACAATCCGGAGTCTTTGTCGTTGTATCTTTAGAAAAAATAGTTTGAACAGATGTGGATACAAATGGAAACAACTTTTTACTGCCACGTAACTTCACTTCCTTAGAGCTATTGACATTTACACTTCCACGGAATAAACGGCAGAAAAACATGATTGTAACAAACAAAACCACGACTGTAAGAAACTCGTCAAGAGAAGGCCATGCGTTAGAGAGGGCGTCTTCTTTTCTCCTCTCCCAAGGATAATGGTCCCTTTTTACCATTATGTCGGAAGACTTTCCTAACTTTGTAAGTTTTTCATCTCTTTTTCTTCGCTTTTTATCATTAGCAGACATTTCAAAGTTCCGAAATATTTCCCTCTATTTTAGCGAAAATGTTGCATCAGCAGATTTAGACAATTATTATAATTATATCTCCTCTATTTTCCAAAAGTGTTACATTTACCACCAGTTCTGTGCATGCATATTCCCCATATAATATAGAGTTTTGAATGTGAAGAAAAACAGTTTAAAAAGCTTTTGTCTAGTATTTTGCATGGTTGTATATAATTTAAATAAAATTGGAAATAATTCACATGTTCGTTTTCCGCTAATTGTATAGACATCTATTATAACGGCCATATTACGTCCTTCCACTTCTTTTAATATTACCTGGCTTAAAATAATAATATATTTTGGTTAATCTGTTTTTCGGCGACTAAGGGGATCTGGGCGGATTTTTTCAGGTTTCTGTCCGGATTTCCATCAAACACCAGCAACGAAAAATCGTCATATGATTAGTGCGATGTTAAACACCAATCAATCAAATAAATACGTTAATCCGTTTTTCGTTTCTCTTAAAACTTAAAACAGTTTTGATTCCAAAACAACTTTCATTAGAAGCCTAAAGAAGAATTGCTTCGTGTTTATATCTTTTAAAGCATTTTCAAAAGTTTACTCTAAGCCTTGAGGGCGAAGTCTGTAATGTTTATAAATTATATAGCGCGATTAAATCATGTAACCTTATGTAATAATAAAACAGTAATGAAACTCCTATAAGATACATATTGTATCGAGAATTGAGAAAGCCAAAATGCATCTTTTATAAAGTTTCTTTATTTGCTGATTTATTATGTCAAACTGCGTAGTGGATCAACTAGATTCGTTTGTGACTAAATCTTGTCTTACAGATATGGGCCCTCTGTATAACTAATCAACATTTGAGCAATGTATAGCTTCGACAAAGAAATCACTTTTCACATTTGTTATTTTTGTTTATCACATAATTTAATTGTTCTTATGTTACGCATCGGTAACAAAATATAAATTCAACATAAAAATTTTAAATTAAATTGGCAGTGTTTTCCTGTAATAACATATCTTCCAATGAGCAATATGTCCAAAGTGTAAGTATCAGTAAGAAATGGTAAATTTATTTTAACGTAAGGGTTTTCTTCAGATCCTAAAACGGTGTTGGTTCAGCCCTCACCAGAAAACATATATCCCTGACTTTGTGTTTCACATATTATCTGAAGGTCGATTACTACAATTGTAAAAAGTTTCCCGGAAAGTCTAAATTGACTGGAAGTGGCTGAAACCAGAAATCTTGTGAGAATATCAATATATTCAGGTACAAAAAGTGCGTATGTCTCCCAAATAAAGATGTAACTACCATGTTGTGCTTGGTAAGTTAAGAAACATGCTGACTTTCATTTGCATTTAATCGTAGTTTGACATATGTGCTGAATACATTTTTTAAAGTTAATAATAAGATGTCAGTTTCGAGTTATAAAGAATAAGAGAAACTCCGATCATGTATATATGTTTCACTGATGATGGCATAATAAAGCCGAAATATATTATCTATACCAAAATTACTTTCTTATTCGTAGTTTATCTTATTCTATAATTATAAGCATGTCCTAAACAAAATTAAAATGTGCCCAACAATCCATGCTGGGTTTCTCGGTAAAATGTGATTGTGCTTTTGTTTCTTACCTAAAATGTATGTTATCATGCATATTGTACAGATATTATGCGCCTTTAAGGTTGTCTTCATGTGTGTTGCCTCTATGGGCATATAATGTAGGGTATCCAGATCTCACTAGCTAACTCGAATCTGTTATGGAATTGAAATCGGATATTTTATTTCTACACGGTAGCTTTTTTATCTAACACCTTTACCTTTCATTGGTTTAATGGCCATCTGTAATTAGCCTCTTAACTTGAAAATTCAATTAATCCCCAGTCTAGACAAACATAATATCCATTGTTAAGACCGATGTGTTCCGAGCCAGTTGCTGAAGGCCAATAGTTATGTTTCAACGGCAAAACCACGGGGTAGCAGTCAAACTATAAGGCACGTGATTCACCATTAAATCTAATGTAAGGAAAAGGATTAAAAAATATTAATAACATCAAAAGAACACTTATGAACTTAATATGGTTACCTTCAGAAGTATCAGAACACAGACACAAGTATTAGTCCCAACATGTTGTACAGGGCACTGTTGAGGAGGTCGGCATCTTATTCTAGTGATCTTAGGGTGGGGGTTCGGTTCTAGTGCAAATGTTCTAAACTAATATATGTTTTATTTATCAAAAAATGTGTCAGCACAACAAAACCAAACAATAATGTCAAAGTCCACGACATAACAACTATTAAAATATGTTCGTAATACAAATACGTCGCTAACAATTATCATCTTTTAATCATTTATTATAACGGATAGAAGAGTTTTATTCTGTCGTAGATAATGGTAAAAAATTACAACCATTAAGTAAATGTGAAACAAAATAATACAGAGAAAACAGTATATGTTTATTAAAAAATCTAGAATAAAATCTGAACTAATATTTAAGAGTTCAATAAATATTTAATTAAAAATTAATGTTTAAGAACGTTAACTTAGGGTAATTAGTGCTTATATGGTTTAATAGGGGATTTGAATTGCTTTTTTTCGTGAGTCGTATTCGTTAGTCATTATAGCATGTCGTAGATTCACACTTTTACGGATGACAACTTTTGTTTATTTCACTTGTGATGTTTCGATGTAGATACGAGCATCATTTTCATTATGTTTTTATGCCATGTCTAACTTGTGAATGTTGTTGAACGAAGTTAGAATATTGAGCAATTAAAACGAAATAAACAGGTTCAAATCCCTGTACAGGGACTTCACAGCTCAAGTTAACATCCAACAATATATGAAGGACGAAACATACAAAATAGATTTTCAGTGCTGTAGGTCAACGCGAAGATGTTTAAAAGTAGATTTCGTCACACTGATTTGCCCATTTATATATATATCCCGGTGAAGGCAAGCAAAATATTCTTTATCTACATTCATAAAATATATAAATAATATATATATATTCAAAAACCCGAGTTCGAATCCTGGTGGAGGCAAGCAAAATTTTCTTTCTCTACACTTATACAAAAAAATATTTAATATTGTAAATTTAGTTTATACATGTCCTAGAACTATTATTTTCTCAGATTTATTGAACTTTTAAATTCCGATATTATTCTGGTTTAAAGCCTTTTATATTTTGAAGGGTGTTCTCCGTCTTAATTTCCATGGACTAAAGTAAAACAACGCAATTACTGTTGTTGTTGTTGTGGGGTTTTTACGAATACTTATATTTATATTACTCTTGAAAAAATATGTTTGCTTTTTTTCTCAATTTAAAAGCTGTGTAGGAATGTGTTAATTTTCCTCTGATTTTTGCTTGTCACATAATTTCCACTTACGGACTTATAGAAACAGACTGCCTACATATTATTAAATTGACTTCAATACACCTTTTTGCTTCATTCATAGAGTTTTTTTTTTATCTCAATGAATATTGACGATATGTAATGTCTATATAGTCTATTTCCTCCGTCCAGTTGTGGTGTAATTCAGTTTAGGAGATAAAAAACGTCCACTTATTTATTGAACAACAACACTAATTCAAAGAGGATAACACGTTAACAAGCAGATATATCATATCATGATGGCGAGTACCTTTCTAATAACTGGCTAATTATTTTAATCCATGATTCCTTAAAAGGTATTCAAAAGAATACCTGTATCAGAAAGAAGCTGTGTCAGATACCTAATTTTTATATACATTTTTTGAAGGTAAATTCTGATGTTTTTAAGTCTATTTATATTTTATTCTATATTTTATTATCCATTTTTGTTTCTAACTCAACAAGATGTGTATTGCCAAGCCATGCTAATCCATGCCAGTTATCTTATATTATCTTACCTGTCATATTTGTATATTATCATGTATTTTCAAATGCTTATTTTTCTATCGTTACTGTCAAAATGTTATATTTCTGTATTTATAGCTAACGGCTTCTTGTTCATTTACTCCTAATGATGGTTTGATCTATGATCCGAAACGTTGAGTCAATCATGAATTACCTATCTGTTTTGTAGTTGTTACTTTGCTTTATTATGTAAAGCTTCTCAGTGGTAGTCATATCATACGTGTTTATGGATGACAGATGACTTATTTCAGTAGAGGCACATACCACCAATGCTAATGTTTAATTAGGCTTTGAAATGACGTAGGTATCTATATCGGAAAATCACAAAGTGAAATAACTGTAAGTTGCCATCCATACAGGTTTTAAGTTCCAAACAGTGTCCTAGCTGAAACTTTCTGTACAAAGGGATTTGTTACTATATGTTACCTGTTACTATACCAGCTTCAGTTATAGATGGTTACACATATTACACCTAATAGTATATTGACATAAATAACTGTATAATAATACGCACAGAAATGCCCAGAAAAGGTAACACAGAATAAATACACTATGAGCTATTTTAATAGAGAGTCAATATTATATTGTCAACAGGGAGCTATCTCGACGTTGTCCGGGTCTCGTTTACAGCGTAATATGCCCACACTCGGACGTGATGGTATACAAGCTATTCAGTTGCCCTGTAAGACAAAAGTTTACCCCAAAACTAGCCCTCTCGATTGTCAATGGGCTAACCACTTTGTTTTGTGGTTGTAGGAATAAGGTGGTTAGTTGATTTAAGTGTGACTTCGGGAAAACTGTCAGATTTCGATTTAGTTACAAAACCTCCGAAGCGAGTTAGACAATAAATAAAGACTTCTAAATCTCTATTATTACCCCCATCGCCATTGTATTGTTTCTACATATTTTTGTCTGTCTTTTGGAGTGAAGTTCGATACAGAATCAAAGGGAGTAATGTATCCTTCAATTTGACTCTTAGTCACGTATTTCTTTTACATTGCTCTCAGGTTGAAGTAAAGTGTATTTGGGTTTACTGTCAAGTAGGCCTATGAGCTATAATGCCACTATATTTTTGTCACAGATCTTCGTAGACAACACTGCTATAAAAAGAAAATCGGGTAAAGGATTGATTGTCTATAATGCAGTGCCATTTTATTTTACTTACAGTAGTTCAGTTGAAGTGTCTTTCAGTGGAAAACAAATAATCCTATAAAAAAACGTTATAACAGGTTTTTTTAACAACTTAGAAGGGTCAGTAATTTGACTGAAACTTTATTATTTTGTTAAATTCCCGCTTTATAAGGTAACTCGGGCATGTTAGAAGTTGTTATATATGGATTATACGTAGTAGACTAATAACGATACAGAACAATACAGACAGACCATCTAGTTAGAAGTTAGTAGTTTCGTAATATTATGCTATTCTAATATAAAGTAAAGATAATGAAGCTATTTTAAATCCATTCCCCGTGCTTTTCTATGTGTGAGTTAACTTAATTGCTTTAATTACTGTTTAATGTCGACTTACTAATTATATGTCAATTAAAACTGCTTTGGATTATTATGTTAAATGGAATACTGAACTGAAATCCCATAAAAGTGTAAGTCTGCAGTAAATATGGCCATTCACATGCAAGGCAAAATACTTGAATTCTAATTTAAACAAAAATCGCTACTTGCTGACCCCTTTTGAGAATAGTGACCATCTGAAACCTGTACGACAAATGTGTTACCATTAAAACTGGTTTCAAAATCAATGGCCAAAAAGTTGAACATTCCGGCGTCGTTGTCTACAAATTTTATTAAATATTTTGTGTGTCGTTTAGAAAGTGACTGTTAGCAGTATTTTCTTTTTTTTAGATAATACTCTCTGATACAGAAATTTTCTAAACTAGAATCTGTTCAGTATCAGAGAGTGTTCTCCCAAAGCCGTAAATACTCCAAAATCGATGTATCAACTTAATTAAGCTATGTTAAAAACGATTTATCTAACGAAACATTCAAGGGATTCAAGCTCTTGTTAAACAGCCAGTGACTTAAACCTGATAAACTCTATAAGTACCAATATGTGTGTCGCTTTGGCATTATTGATTTATATAAAAAGGTGGAAGGCTAGACAAAACCTTTCTACACTCCTTTATTAGGATTTCATGTTGGATAATGTTGTCAATTACACCACGTTGGAAATTTCGCCGTCAGTGAGAAAACATCACCCAGCTAAAAAAAAAGTGGCTGACAATTTTTCTTTAATTTAAACTGAATTGTTAACATATATATTGGTAAAATAGTGTGCAGAGACACAAGCAAGTCCTTTCTGTAATGCCAATACAGCTTGCCAGGAACACACGACAAAGTTAGTCATTTCTGTACTGCCAATACAGCTTGCCAGGAACACACGGCAAAGTAAGTATTTTCTGTACTGCCAATACAGCTTGCCAGGTACACACGACAAAGTACGTCCTTTCTGTACTGCCAATACAGCTTGCCAGGAACACACGGCAAAGTAAGTATTTACTGTACTGCCAATACAGCTTGGCAGGAACACACGACAAAGTAAGTCCTGTCTGTACTGCCAATACTGCTTGCCACGAACACACGACAAGGTAAGTCCTTTCTGTACTGCCAATACAGCTTGCCAGGAACACACGACAAAGAAAGTCTTTTTTGTACAGCCAATACAGGTTGCCAGGAACACGCGACAAAGTAAGTCCTTTCTGTACTGCCAATACAGCTTGCCAGGAACACACGGCAAAGTATGTCTTTTCTGTACTGCCAATACAGCTTGCCAGGAACACACGACAAAGTAAGTCCTTTCTGTACTGCTAATACAGCTTGCCAGGAACACACGAAAAAGTAAGTCTTTTCTGTACAGCCAATACAGCTTGCCAGGAACAGACGAAAAGGTAAATCTTTTCTGTACTGCCAATACAGCTTGTCATGGACACACGACAAAGAAAGTCTTTTCTATACTGCCAATACAGCTTGTCAGGAACACACGACGAAGTAAGTCCTGTCTGTACTGACAATGCAGCTTGTCAGGAACACACGACAAAGTAAGTCTTTTCTGTACTGCCAAATCAGCTTGTCAGGAACACACGGCAAAGTAAGTTCTTTCTGTACTGCCAATCAGCTTGTCGGGAACACACGACAAAGTAAGTCCTGTTTGTACTGAAGTAAGTCTTTTCTGTACTGCCAATACAGCTTGTCAGGAACAAACGACAAAGTAAGTTCTTTCTTTACTGCCAATACAGCTTGTCAGGAAAACACGACAAAGTAAGTCTTTCGGGTACTGCCAATACAGCTTGCCAGGAACACATGACAAAGTAAGTCTTTTATGTACTGCCAATACAGCTTGTCAGAAACACACGACAAAGTAAGTCTTTTCTGTACTGCCAATACAGCTTGTCAGGAACACATGACAAAGTAAGTTTTTCTCTACTGCCAATACAGCTTGTCAGGAAAACACGACAAAGTAAGCCATGTCTGTACTGCCAAAATAGCTTGACAGGAACACACGACAAAGTAAGTCCTGTCTGTACTGATAATACAGCTTGTCAGGAACACAAGACAAAGTAAGTCTTCTCTGTACTGCCAATACAGCTTGTCAGGAACAAACGACAAAGTAATTTCTTTCTGTGCTGCCAATACAGCTTGTCGGGAAAACACGACAAAGTAAGTCCTGTCTGTACAGCCAACACAGCTTGCCAGGAACACACGACAAAGAAAATCCTTTCTATACTGCCAATACAGCTTGTCAGGAACATACGACATAGTAAGTCCTGTCTGTACTGCCAATACAGCTTGCCACGAACACACGACAAAGTAAGTTCTATCCGAGAGCGTTAACCTAATTTACCTATCATGTACAAAGTGTTTTTGTCGTGTTGCGTTCCGCACAAGAATATACCATATCTATTTTGTTGCCAGATTTAATAATCAAGTGCCATTACACTGGATTTGGAATGCAGTAGTCTTCCCTTGTATATTATTGACAATCTGTGATATTCTTCGCTAACTATAGTTGAGTGTGCCAACTTTATTCAAGATTCATAATGCTCGCAAACAGTCCAAATGATAAGGCTATAATGCTCTACAGGGCTTAAAATGAGGAAATCTCAACATATTGATTTCCAGTTGTTTTCAGTGAAATTAACACATTTGCGACTTTCCCACCAATATATCATAAAGAAATGTCTTCTCGTTAAGAAAAAAAAGACCTATACTAATATTGATGCCTACTAACTGTTTATCCATGCATGAATGTGTTTTGAGTGTTAAATGTTTTATTATAAAGACAAAGACAGTATCGATAACCACGAGAAAACTATTCCTAAAAATGGTTCCAGGTTGTGATCATATTAGAAAAGGTACCTGTAGCCGCTCAATGGCCAAACATGACAAACGGAACAATACCATTTTGGGAACTCTTTGTAAGTGACGTGTTTACCAACATGTCAACATGTTAACGATAACAGCTGATATACGTGAGATTGACATTTTGGTATTTATGTAGTATACTTGTCAGTTAAATCCTATATATATATATCTGTATACTAAAAAAAAAGCCACACTGGTACATTGAAGAATACGCGGATTTCCGGTTCATTCAAAACTCTCTACCAACTGGTCCCACGGGCCTAAATCGGATACAATTGAGGTTTCATTGTTAGATATTTACTGACTTTTCTTTCAACTTTCTGAAGTTATAAGCATAAACCACGAATGAAGCAAAAATGAAAAAAAAAAACCTATGTTTCTAGGTGTACACTTCAAAGTGGACAAGAACAATTGCCTTATTTAGAGTTTACAAACTAAGCCCAGTAACTGTGCGACGAACAACCACAATATGGCTGCTTTGTGTGATATTCGAGATTTTACATTTTCCCCAGAACAGACCACAATTACAGGTATTTATATTAAATAAAGAAAAGGAAAGACTAAATATAATGTTTAGCACTTTTTAAGCTAAGTTTCACGTTCTATTTCTAGTTGTCGCTTAATTGAAATAAACAAGCACATGCACTCACACAACCCATAGTATAATATGGCAACGCTCATTTTCTTTTAGCCATAGTTATGCGGCAAAGGTATTTTTGGTATATATATTTTTGTAAACAATTCGAAAGAAAGTTTCATTAACATATAAACCAATAACCAAGAGGCAGGTATGATTATTAGCAATATTGAAAGACCTTCTCGTTAGAATTGAATTAAACGAATGATTTTACTATGCAAGTGTATACATATATTTTTCGGGAGGGGCAATGGATTAGAAATAAAGTATGAAGCAGCTTAATAAAGCTAATTATCACTTAAAATGTCCACCTATATGCATCGTATATACCCCTGCTAATAGTGGCACTAACCCCTGGCCTGAGTGAAAGAATCTATAAATAGCTTCACCGCTTTACATAACAATTGATTAGGAGACAAACGGGGCTGTCCAGAATTAATAATTTAAACTTTTGACCCTTTGAGCAATTATATTGAGGCAATTCCATTGTATGGTTGAATTTGGAAGTTGAAGTTTATAATTGAATTAGCGAGTTGGAGGCCGCGAAAATAAGCAGTTAGAGTTTCACTTCGTTAAAGTCATGCAATATTAATTTGGTAGAGTTTATATTGGACTATCCAAGGACTGAACGTGTTAAAGGTATTGACTAGACAACAATTAATTACTGTCTTATACCACAACACTCTTTATGTGACCGCTTTGTTTCCTCACGTCTTCATGTCATGGGCGGAGTTCAATGAATTTTAGTTCGAAAAAAAAAATAACAATGTCATCACTATTTTTTTTCTGAAAGTTGAAATTTAACAATAAGAGTATATTGTAGTATAATAGTATAATCATTGTATATAGGTGTTGTTCGCAATTTCGTCAAGTACTAAAGTGCACGATGTTGACAGTTTTAGCCGTGGACATTTTCGTTTCAATTTATTTTATATATAATTTTTGTAAGAACATTCTCTTCTCGATATGTTATGAACTCTCTCCTCAGTAGCACACGACACGTCGTCAAAATATGACATATCTTCCCAAATATGGTATGTTGTTTGAAAAGTATGTAAAAACTGTTACATATAAGTAAAGTTTCTTCTCCAGGAATGTGTTCACATTCTTGGCTATATTTCGCTTATTGTCAATGTATTTGTAATTGGTCAATTAGCATACGACCTAACTATTTCAAATTAAAGGACTTAGTCGTCAATCACGTGTTTACTACGCGGGTAGACACACACTGTTACAAACTTTGACCAGTAAATGCGTAATCGTTTTTGTCCCATGATTTCTCTAACTGCTTCCCTTCGAGGTGAAGGAGTGTTAATTATGAAAGTGTATTGAAGTAAGATGATTTGTACTGGTAAGAGAATGTTTGATAACCTATGAAACTAGTTCTTCCTTGTCAACGATTGTCTGAACTTCAAACTCTAATATACTATGAAAGAGAAAGTCAATCGCGTAAGATCATAGTTAGATTTTGCGAACAGCTGCAATTAGCAGTTCTGTATAGCAACACGACTGATGCTATTTTGTCGTTTATTAAAACGGTTATCCATAATTATGTTAGAAGCTCGGACGACAAATCATTCGGACATTTTTTTGTTTGTAATTAGCTACACTTGTATTTTAAAAGTGCAAGAGTACTTGAGCTTAAAAGATTGAACATTGATTAAACGGGTCATAGTCTTGCATGTGCACAACCCATCTCCGCTGTAGCCTACCTGTCTGATAGGCCTACCTTTCATAAACCACTCAGTCTCTTCCAATAGCAGCTATACAATGGCGCACGTTAAGCTATTGAAATATTTTATGAGCATTTAATATGGGATCGTTTGTAGTATTCCCTAAACACATCTGGAAATTGCTTTATTGGGAGAGATCAAAGGTGGAATCAAACGATAATTTTGTATCATAAAACGATGACAAACAAGGCGCCTCAAAACAGGACTCAAAACAGGACTCTTTTCCTGAAAATAATTAAAAATGGCGTCTGAGCAATATGCTACATAATGTCATTGAAATGAGTTCATTCGTCCACAAAGTGAGGCTAACAGCCATTAATCGGGGAGTACCTTGTAGCAAGCCTAACTCTTCTTTGTTCAGTCCGTTAATTGTTATTCTTTCTAACCAGAAGTCCTGAGTTCGACTCTGAATGGGGCATGCTAGATAAAGTTACAAAATGTAAACTACATACAGATTTCCAGTGACACATATCGTCTTCTTGGGTGAAACCAAGACTGAATTGCTCACATGGAATTTATAACCTATTCAAAGTTGACCAGCTCATTAAAATATAAGTTATCGATGGCAACAAAATATTTTTAATTATGGTAACGTTTTTTATGTTTAATTGCTAGAGTTTTATTATTATTATCAGGTAGACAGGAGTTTTCATCCAAACCATGGCATTTCTTAATTATATAAAAGTTAGTTTTTGAGCGCTGAAAATCATAAAAACCTGTTTCCAATTTCCTTACAAGGACATTATTTCAATAAACTGCATTAATGAGCTCCGTAATCACAACGAAACAATTGTTGATAAAATTCATTTAAAACCAAACCCCTGAAAACAAAACTTCTGTATAGAAGAGTATGTCAAAACATGTTGATTAACCAATTCACATTTATTTTAAGCGATTGGAAAGTAGTACATATAATACAGGAATATCAAAAACTTGTACCTAAAATGATAAAGCCTCTCTTACAGAGAGACCTGCCATAGCTTACAAGAATAACAAAACTCTCAAGGACCTTATAGTTAAGACGAAACTCCCTTCTGTATCAGATAACCCATAACTGCCCTTAGCTTTATTTTGTAGACTAATGGGTTTATTACTTACTCTAAACAACACATTTTTCAGGTTGTGTTTATTTTCACCCATACCTAAATACCTATGTGTGTTACATATTCTCCATATATTTATCTTCACAATTTACATGTTAAATGTACTGCCTTTTCTCGAGGTGCGCCTCTAGGTTATCAAGAACAACTAGAGATTCAGGTCTATCTAGAAACTTGTCTATGAGAATTGATCTAGAACATGAGATTATTTATCGACTTTAATTAGTCGATAACCCTGTGCCAGTGTTGACAAAAATATATATATTAAATCTGAGTTTCGGTAGTTGGACCATAGTTATATCAACCAAGTCAATACCAACATGTTTATATAATTTTTTGTCACGTGTTGAAGAAACCTTCGACTATGGGCTTCGTTAAATCTTACAGCCGTTGGTGTAAATTTTCCATTTTCACTGCAAAGTGTTTTAGGCAAAAGGGACAGATTTCAGTTAATTTTTCTGGTTTAAATAAAACTACATAATCTGAGATATTTGACATCATTCTTTACTTGTTATACAAGGATACATACAATTGTGTCACTTGAGAGCATGAGAACATAAATAAGAAAATAATTAACGTCTAATTAAAAATGTTTAATTTCAGTGCATTGTTCAAAATTAACTAACGTATTAAACTGGTTTGTATAACTGGTACTAGATGCAGAAATGTATATGTGATAAATGTTTATATAGAATAAATACACGAAAACGAGATTGTTCGTGCATTAAAATTATAAATATAGCTATTGGTTTGTTATCTAAATGAATTAGCATATGCATAAGTTAAGAGATGCAACAGTGAATTAAACCCAATCTCGGAAGAGACGGTTAAGTCCATTTTTGTTAAATTTGTTAAAATTTGTTAAAAAATAAACACTTCCAATGAAATCCAATTTAATATGTTGTTTTAAAAAATAAAATCGAAAGTAGCATTAACGGATTCAAACTGAAAACCGACTACCTTATAACTTAAACTGACACCTGTATCTTTCCAGATCAATTTCTGAGTTTTGTTAACGGATTAAACTGAAAGTGCCTGATTGATTTAAGCAAATTTTGATGGATAGTCCCAGTTTTACTGTATACACAAAACTTGGACAATCTTAAGACTGAATTAAAATAGGTCTATATGCAATGGTGTCAATAACTTAAGATGGGTGACGTTGAGTAGTTTTGTCACTCCAGAGACAAAAGAGTTCTAAACTAAGCACAAGTCACACCTTGGTGATAAAATGTTTGTTAATGGCCAAGTGATAGATTTTTTATCAACCCTTGTGATTCTAAATCTACACTTTTATTAGCATCGAAGTAGGCCTATACCAGGTTAAAGTTCATAATTGTCCAATTATATGACAACCCTAGTGAGTTTAGGTATACAATTTATCCAGAAATTTCGTGTCCAGGTTAACAGCTCACTTAGTGCATATATGCTAATTTACATGTTAGTATTAACAACAACTTTAACTTACATCACGCGCTTTCCTTTGTTTTCTGTAAAAACACAAAAAAGCCCTTTAAAATTTCAAAGAGTTTCGTCTTTATGATTGTTTTCCTTTTCTTTGCCAACTACAATTCTATTATCGAGTACAAAGCAGAAACTTATGTTATTGACATCAAGAGATCAAAATAAGGATCTACTAAAGTTACTATTAACTTTAACAGTTTGCCACTAGGTAAGCACATCATGATGCTAGCTCTCACTTTGAATAATATATATAATTTACTGTAACTTTTAGAGCGATTGTAGTTATTTTCAATCAACTCACAAATGCAGTTTTTCATAACATATAATATATAGATTATATAATATATTTTATTATAGATTATTTTGATGCATGTTTTTAATTTTAAGTTCTTTGTCATTTTTAGACGACAAATAAATTAAGTTTTATTCATATATAAGTTATTATTATTTATATAAACTGTACTGGTACCTGAATTACTCGAGTAGGTAATACTTTCTTATCCAACTCTCTTCATTATATTCGGTGAAAGTTCGAACGGTTTAATTCATGAACTCATTTAATGTTGTTTTCGTTATGTCTGGCAACCCTACTTAACTCGTAAAATAACAGATTGAACTAAATTCGGGATATAAACAACTTCAGATCTTTGCTACAAAAGAGTTTAGTAAAGAGAGAAGGGCGAAGGTTGAGAATAATGGGCCCCCGACGTGAAGCGATTGCTCAGGACAAACACTTCAACCCCATGGAGTGTAGTTAGAAACCCTTGACTAGAAATAAATTACATGAACTCATACCAGCCGTCAAAGCTGAACACTAAATTGGCTGGACACTCCAAGCTTTGAAACAAGACAATCCGATTTGGTTGTTGCGACTTCAATCAAAACCGATGATCTTCCGATTTGTCAATGATTATATAAGTAAAGTGTGCAAACTAAGCCAATGTCAGAAGAACATTTTGAGGTTTCTTCTTAATACGTATGCGTTTATCTATTTTTCCTTAATTTAGCCACCTATCTATGAGGACTTAGAGCTCGCCAGAGAGCAATATAAGAGGGTGTCAAATTTGACGTGAAATTCACCAGTTGACGATCCTTTCAACCAATCAGAGTTAAGGATAGTCCCGCCTACTGACGAGACAGGGCCGCGATTGGCTCATCACCCTGCCACACGTCGGCGAGATCAAAGAGATCACATGATTTGTGTACCTGAATTACAAGTTTGTAAACAAATGTCTCCTCATTCACAGCGACATTTAACGGGTATCTGTGGAGCATCAGACTAGCAAGTCACCAGTCAGAGAGAGAGCGAGAAACCAGGGTGAAGAAGGCAGGTTGAGTTTTGTGAGCAAACCGTGTGACTGGCTCTGTACAGCCCGGTTGGAAATATCAGAGATCTCTGTTACCCCTGACTTGTCTTATCGTGTTGAATTTCTCCCTTGTAAACCTTCACCACGGATTCTCCAGCCGACTTACTCCTAACTGCCGACATGAAGTCGACCCAGTTAAACATAAACCACTTGTTAAGTGCCGTGGATAGTGAAATGACGGTGGGAAGTGAGAAAGGTGACCCCACCGAAAGACAACTTTCTGTCAAATTAGAAGACAAGGAATTATGGTCAAAGTTCAAGGAGTTTACCAATGAGATGATTGTCACAAAAAATGGACGGTAAGTAATTCTAGGCTCATCATAAAATTGTGTATTCTTCTAATATTTAATCTACCCGTGTTATATACAATTAGAGGCACATGTACTCATCTAAAATACCACAATTATAAAGTATTATTTTTCTAATTTTATACATATTTAAACTTTTATAAATATTTAAACGAATGAGAAAATGTTTGTATACAATAAAGATACGATAAATCTATACGAATGTATCTATTATTCTTGTTGTTGGGCCCACATCAAATTTAATGATATCTGTCTAATTGAAATGGCCTACATTAACAATCATAGCAAATGTTCAATTTATTTGAGGCCTGAAAAACAAGCCCGTAATTTCCTCATAATAACGAGCAGCGCGGTCCTATATTATAGAATATGATTAATACGTATACATTATAATGTTTAACAATTTAATGACTATATTGACGATCTATATGACAAAGGCACGTAAGCATGCTGCGTTTTCTTTTCCCTATGCCTCATTGCTACAGAAGACACTGTAGATATACTATACGGCCTAACAACATGACTGTCTATTTATTGGTAGGCCTAAAAATTAATATTAAAATACCTTTCAAACCATTTCATGAAATACACGTGTATAAAATATGTCTTTGCCAAACAAACGTTCTATAAATGATCGCAAGCCTAGGATACAGATAATATGGCGATATGCCCTTGCGCAGGTTTGTCTAAAGTACATCTTATTTTGTAAAGCACCAATTTCCTAGATGAAAGCCTGTGTGCATAGGCCTAGGTCGGTAAAATATAGGACGTTTTGTTGTACAACAGTTATTGCAAAAAAATTAATACAACTGGGGGCATCTGATCTACAGTTTTGATACGATATTATAACAAATTTGCCTAGTTTAATTATAAATGTATACGTACGTCAATAAATCAAATCAACAGCATTTTGTGAGTACAGATTCTAAAATATTTGTATCACATAACGACTCAATGTCCCGGCGTATCGGATTAAGGCAGACAGACGGCGGACAGCCGATGTAACAGCCCAGAGCTGCGGCGTGTAGACCCAGACAGACTGCCAGCGCTTGTCCTCAGAAAACACATTCGGAGTACTCTTCAGTGATAGCTACTGTTCTTTACAATGCCAATAGTTTAGAAACATATAATATAACCACACCATATACTTACATCATGTTTCTTATTTTTTACCGTCTATTAAAACAAAGTATATATTTAAATTCTAGTTAACGTAAACAAGAAAACGAATGGACATTTATGTTTAGCAGAAAAACTTCACATACTTTCGGTACATTCACAAGATTCCAACTAAGTATTTTTGTGACATTCGATTATTTTTGGAATTTTTTTTATAGCAGGGAGATTTTGTACACAATTATGCGATATTATAACAGATTTGTGGTCTAATAATGTCTGTAAGTATGAGGTTAAAATTCAATATTTTACTATATTTCAAAATTTGTCCTTGGTGGGTAAAGCGGCTTCGATCCTATAGGTCCAGCCTGAGTTATCCAGTTTGACATTCACTTTCATCCTAGATCCAGCCTGAGTCATCCAGTTTGACATTCACTTTCATATTTTGGTCCTACCAAACTAAAAGAACACATTTTTAACAAAACTTGAGATGAAATTTTATAAAACCATTAGTAAAATAACTGCTTAAATGCATGTTCAGTTTGATTATAGTTCCACTAACAAAGCCACCTTCACAATTTTGTGTTCATTTATTATTTTACATAATTTTTTTAATTTGACGTACACATTATTTTCGTTATTTTGAAGAAATCTTTCTGCGTTAAATATTTACACAGATCATGCAGCACAAGCACTTTCTAATCCAAACAAAATCTATTTCATTAAATAATTTCCCCACCCATAGTGAAATAAGTTTAACTAATAGAATTATAAGATGAAACAATATCGACACTGAAGGGTGGGGTGTAGATATTTTGTAAACAATGCATTATACCAACACGAGTTCTGATCGTCTTACAAACAAATAAACAATTAACCTCCTAACCCGGTTCATCATGCTTCACGTGACGGACACCCACCTGTATATTTTTAGTTAGATTTAAACAAATTCAAATGCACTTAACTTTTCAGAGTAAGTCCAAAGAACACTAGTCACGAATCATTTAGATCAAGCGAGTTGTCAACTGTAAATATGTACATTAAGGAACAATTTACTCTGTTTTTACGGATCTTGAATCCCAACATTTGTAGATTTGTCCATTTTAAAATTAACAATTTACGTTGTTAATACGGATATCTTATATATGTTATAAATTTGCATACTGCTTTACGTAAGTTTCTAAATCTGTTCATTGATACGCGTATTGTTTTATAAATCTACACATTTTTATACACAACTGTTCAATAAAAGAGGAATAAAATTTAATCTTTCAAATAGGTAAATTTTGACGAACATTTAAAAAAAAAAGATTTTCCAAACGAATTGTGTAAATAAAGACATATTTTGAATGCATATTTCAATATAGTGCGTCGTTAATCTTTATGTAGACAAGTTTATCAAATCAAATAGTTTATATAGCTATTAATCTATAGTTTAAAGGAGACAAGATCAACGGTATGGTTCACAAGCATTCTTTTAGTGAGTTTGAACCGTTTTTAATTGTCTAAATTAATTGCAAAAATATAACCTTTTAGAATCTAGAATAATTACCCACGATCCGATTTTGACAGAAATAAATTTGCATTAAAATTACATGTGCGTTAAACCATTTCAGACCTTGAGAACTTAAGCAATATTTTGATACTATTAATCTTCTGGACGTTAGTTTTCTTGATCGGTGGTATATTATACATTATACCTCAGTCAATGTGTAAAACAACAATAATAAATATCTATTGATTGATAGATTTAATCATTTGAGTTTTATACTTGATTGTGGATTGTGTGGAATTACTGAGAAAGAAAAGAATTGGAATTATAAACAGTTGTGGTGAAGAGGTTTCTCTTTGCAAATACATATTTATTTTGCATCTGTTGCGAATTCTCTGAGAGGCGGAATCGATTTGGCATGGTAGATGAGATGAAGTCTTAATACGAATAAGACTGACATTAATAAATATAACATGTTTTATTCGAACACATACAAAAGGACAATACAAATGTTCTGTTTTTTATTTTTATTTTTTATCATTAATCTTGTTTATGTCAAAGATCATTTCTTATTTGTTGTATCTATTTTGATTTGCAGACGAATGTTCCCCGTGTTTAGAGTAAGCATAAGCGGTCTGGATCCCAATGCTATGTATACCTTACTACTAGACTTTGTTCAAGTAGACAATCATCGATGGAAGTACGTAAACGGAGATTGGGTGGCCGGTGGGAAAGCTGAACCCGCCGCCCCGAACTGTGTCTACATCCACCCAGACTCCCCGAATTTTGGAGCTCATTGGATGAAAGAACCCATATCATTCAGCAAAGTCAAACTCACGAACAAACTCAACGGAGGAGGACAGGTACCTAATATACTATTATTTTATTGATTACATGTCGACTAAAAATCACGAACAGGGTCGATTGGGAATGTTGAGAAGCAAGGTATATTGTCAACAATAGCACTTTTAAAAAAAATCAAAATGATAAAATAAGCCGTATATACAAGAAAAAACTCAGACATAAACTTAACACAATGTGGAGAGCGCAAAATTTGCTTGCCTTAACCGGGTATCGAATATTCTTATTTTCCTAGCCCTATATATGCAAAACAATTCATATTAAGTCATTTAATTTTGCAAGATGCACACTTAAACGATTGGAGGGAGATACAGGTAGCCTACAGAATGTACATTGGCATTTAAAAGTTGATTTTTTAATTTGGTATTTAATTCTTCAAATTTGTAATATTGCATTGTTCTTTAATTTTATAAGAGAATTATGTTACTTTCAAACACAGACGAGTTTATAAAAGCATTCACATGCATCATATTGATGTTGAAAATATATCCACAGACTTGATTTAGTAATATTATTGAGAAAGTTTCATAAACTGTTCCAGAATCCACATTTGAACCCAATTTCGAGAAACCTTTTCTTCTGGTATATCTTACCATTAATTACTCACAGAAATTTGGATTCGACGCAAATTTAACTTAGGTGTTAGGTAGATAAGCAGATTGTCTTTAAAAACACAGAAACACATCGTATATTATGGCAAAACACATGAGGTATTATGGCAAAAATAATAAGATATTATGGCAAAACACATGAGGTATTATTTATGGTGAAACACATGAGCTGTCGTGGAGGCATTCATGAGATATCATGGCGAAATTTGTAATATTATAAAATGAACATATATAGATGTTTTAAAACTGTTAAATTGATAAACTAATGAACTGTTTTTCAGCAGCTTATATATCCTTATAAATAAAAACTATTTTAAATGATACGCAAATACACGTATTCCGTTAAATTTAGACGCACTGATTGTGTTGTAATAATTACGAAATTACATAGATGCATTTCATTGCAACTTTCTTTAGTGTCTTTTATTGAGAAATACTGAATTATCGTTTATATACCGCTTCATGTTGTACATATACTATTTAACGTTTTAAAGTCTTGAGTCCACGTACTCATTTCATTTAATGTGAGTTAATTGCTTACTTGCGAGTATTGTTTATAAATTCATCCATGTGGCGTATATGCCCATTATATTTATCTTTTTCAAAACACTGGGGATAGTAAAAAAAACTATTTTAAAGCTATATAATAGTAGGTTTATTCATAAATTGCACACGTGTTTATTTCAAACCGCTCTTTTATCAAAATAGATCGTGGAAGCTTCCTATATAAAATCGGAAGCAATTAAAATAGCCAAGTGGTCAATTTATGATACATATAACTTATTTTCTGGTAGATGAATGTTTGTAGGAAAAGCTAACGATAAATAAGCGAAGAGTGTTTCAGGGGAAAAGAGCACGCTCTCGCCGGGACTTCGCTCAATCCTACACACGTTCCTCCCTACTCTAATGGGTTATTTATCTCGGACGATACCTCATTTATCACGCTTTGTTGAATAATTACCCGGGCACAATAAATATTGAACTTTCATATGACAAACAATTTAAACGACTGAAAATGCGATACATATAGGGTATATACTATGTTACTCTCATAATACGTATTTGTTACATTCGGTATTACATATCTTTAAAAATCAAATTAACTGATTAAATGAACAAAAATTACAAATCTGTAGAAACGGTCAAAGCATTCATTTGATACAATCTTTATACAGACGTATGCGGTTTTCCAAAACAAGTTTTTATTTGTTTTTCATATTTGTGCTCAGTTACCTACCGTGTTCTGTAGGGAGAAGATTCCTAATATTAGCTGAAATATTACAATTATTTTATAACGATATATACACTAAGCATGCTTCTGCAATAAACATCATATTTTATTTTGATTTGAAGGATCAGTTTAAAATGTCTAGGAAACTTAATCACGTTGAAATTTTCTCCCAAAAAATCGTTTCATTTGAAAACAACTCCAAGTACAAAAATAATATACACTGGTTTGATGTTCTATATGATGGCTAAAGGTTTTGTGATATACACATTGAGCGTACGGACAAGTTAAATGAATCAAGTGTATTTTTGATGATGAAAACTTTTCTAGAATTTACAGACAATTATGTTTAATACCACAATTAGCGTTAAAATTTAGCTAACCGTTAGACCAACAAAATAACATACAATGAATAAATGAAGAGTTTAAAATGTGCATCAGTGATATTCGGATCAACGATTCTTCACTATAGACGGCCAAACGATATACTAAGTACGATGCAAAGTGTTATAGGCATCATCTCCCCCAATAGATAAGAAAACTGTTGATGTGACAGAAAACCTTTATTATTGAGATTGTATGAATTCTGTCAATAATCAATGTCAATGATTCCTAAGAAAAGACTATTTTACATAAAACCCAATCCAATTTACCGACGATACTTCAATTAGACTCAATCAGATAATTTCATAATAAAGACTCAAAATCACTCCGTACCTCGCTTAATATATAGCTTTTTCGGGAATTTATTCTGTGCGCATTTTCAAACTTGCCCAAACCAATCCGTAAAATATAAAGGTAAAAAATATATAACGGAAGCAACACGTTTCTTTTCTTCTCCCTGTGTCCTAACTCGATGTTGCGTGAATCCATGCAGTATATACGTGTGATTGATATAGTTCTGTATACAAGAACCGATAGCCTACACCTCAGATTACAAATCTGACAATTAATAATTAACCATTGTTCCCTTGGACTGAAAGCAAGAAACTCCAAATGCTGCAGTGAGTATATTGGGTTTAAGTGTAAGGTGGGATCTAAATGCAAGACACCATACATAATAAAATAATACACGTTAAATAAGACGATGAATGACATTTTCTGTCTTTTCCATTTGTCGACAATATGCCCAGATGTCATGGGGATAACATTTATAGAAACGACTCTGATATCAGATTTGTGGTTGAGTTCTAGTAGAGAATTTTTCTCTTTTCTTTTGTGTCTGCAATGTCAAACATTAACGTAAAATGCATGTTCTAGACTTAAATATTTATTTATTTTATTTTATTAAGTTTCAAACGTGTTATTTTCTCGCACGTGTTCGATGTGCTACGTACACGAGAGTGGTTGTATGTATATCGATAGGTTTAAACTGATGGACTAACACTTAATGCTCGGGGCAAATAGCTCGCTAAAATTTAATGTGTTTAATTCTGGGGGATAAGGATGTCCGCATTTGGGCCTCTTGGGCAGTTGAAGGCACGACCAGGGGGTTGATGATTTGTCGTATTTAACCCTAGGCCTATTTACCTTAGACAAAGCCACAGCACCCAGAGTAAAGTTTCTTGCCCTTTTTGCTCACACGGGGAATCTGCCTCTTACCACTTTTCAGCATCAATCAAATTTGTTTATAGCTTGTACCTATTTGGTCCTGCATTATGTGATATTTGATTTGATGCCGTTAAAGTCCAGCTAGGTTTACTTTTTCTCGGGCAGTGAACCCTACTCATCACTCACATCTGCTCTCCTTCATTTACAGCTCGGTGGGACTATTTTTTCGTCAGGGGGTTCTTGCATTGTTTTATCTAACGTCAAAAGAAATACATGGCTAAAAAATTTCCCGATTCTGTTGACTTAAAATGACTACTTAAATAACTGTCAATATTCCTCTGTTTTGTTGGAAAAAATATCAAACTTATGACAAACACGTTTTTGTTTACAGACATTTTGAATTTTTAAAAATATTTTTGTCTTATTTTTGGGGTGACAACGAGTTCAATTTAAACACATGTCTTGCTACGGGAAAGGTTTTAGATTGGTCTTTCGGTTATATGGACCTAGTAACACTGAGTGTAAATTCGTCTAATTTGAACAAATTAATATGTGTTTGAGACCAAAAAATAATTTTACTTCATTTTTTAAGATTTTCATATTAGGAATTTTAATATTTTCTTATGTAAAAAATATATATAATATAAAGCTTGCAGAAATATATTTGCAAAGCCTTTCGAAACTCGATTTGTATGCTACAATAAATGTTTAACTTATAAAATCTTTGAGATTCCTATTTCAGATTTTATGTCTTAATATGTCTTAATAATTTACGATGTGATTTCAAGTTTACATCCTTTTAATGTCTGTAACAACCTTGGGTTTTGGAACAGTATCTATTTTATCATGTGTATTTTTCATGGTCAAGCTTTAAAATGTCTTTCTAATCATCCAGATCTTATGAACATTTTTCTTCTCTATTGCAGATCATGTTGAACTCCTTGCACAAGTATGAACCCAGGCTACACATTGTAAAAGTGAACTCACGGACACAGAAGAAAAATATCATGACTTTTAGTTTTCCAGAAACACAATTTATTGCAGTCACGGCTTATCAAAATGAAGAGGTATGACGTGTTTCTTAATTTAACATTAACAGGTACTTAATTGTATATTTGTCCTATCTGTTTTACAGTCTCAATACATTTACTAAGCCAGGATAATGTATTTATTAGTTCCGGGCTTTATTCGTCCGTGTATGGAAAACATAAAATTGTAAGCTATTTAAACATCTTGTGGTCTATATACGTTCATATAATCTAGTTTCACCTTTAAAGAATATTGGAAGCTTAACCTTTAATCTTTCTATCAGATCCATATTGGCGCTGTCCCAGTATACTATACACCAATATATCACATTAGAAAGTTATCAAAACAGATTGACGATGTTGGTATAACATAATACAGTATACATATATTAGGGTTAATCCGATAATCGTCCCCCAGGAGTTATTTTACGATCTCTCTAGTCCAGACTATGGCTTATTGTAGGGTATGAAATTAGAGGCGCCCAAGGGTTGGGTTTTATGGCCCTTCACACCTCCTAGTTCCGACTATTTGGCAGTCTCATTCACTCGAGACAAGATTGCCTGTCGTGATGTTTTGTCCGCAATGTTAACACCTATAGACTGACTGGTAAAAGATACATGTCTACAGACAAACCGGTCAAATGGCCACTTAAAAGTCAATTTCTTTTGTCCTTTGATCTTTTAATACCTATTAAGGTGTGTCGAGGGCGTCTGCTTGGCCATTTAGCCATGTACTACAAGCCATTAGCGAGCCTGTTCATTTATGCATAACGTCCATCTTATGCCTTTGTTATGTCATCCAGCTGTGAACGAGCTAAAACAATTGTGGCGCATACCAGACCATTCGATTCAATCTTAAAACAATCAAAAGGGGGCTAGGACTGGACCACTCCGCCCACGTTAATCCCCTATAAGTCACTAACTACTTGTTTTCATTCTTTTCTACAGATTACGGCGTTAAAAATCAAACATAATCCGTTTGCCAAAGCCTTTCTAGATGCTAAAGACAGGTGAGTAGAGAGCAGATTCTCATTTTTAGAAAATAAGGGGCGTGGCAAAAGGCGTGGTCTTTATCCGGAACTATTCCAACAAAAATACTTCTATTTAGTATCATGGAATAAAAAACGTAGACTTTAATGAGTGTAAACAATAAAAAAGGAAATAAAGGAATCATTATCATATCTTGAAAATGATTTTTACTTGGTCCTAAACAAGATGGAAAAAATTGTCTCTTAATTTTAATTGGGTCCACTTTAAAACATACTTTTGTTGGACTAGAAATCTATGTGGGTAACGATTTCAATATTTCGATAACGAAATCCAATTTTAAAAGCCCTACTCATAACCCGATGGAAAGAAGACTGACACAAATACCGTTCCGAGAGAACGTTTCATCAACCATTTCAAGTGTAATTTATACAGTTTTGAACAAAGGCAGATTTTTTTAACCTCTTTAAGAGATTGTGTGCATTCCCCCAAATGAAATGCAGCCTATAATGTGGTATGTGTTGGAAGTTAGTGCCATCAATAGCTAGAGTTGATATTAGTTTAATTCTGAAATTCCTTCTCTCTCCAGGCCCGACGGACGGGATTTCATCGAAGAAAGCGATGCTCAGAGGGGTTTCTCACATCGTAAGTACCAGGGATTTCTTCGTTTATTCTTCAAACTCAGCTTAGAATACCAGATTGCTCTAACGCACTGATTGGCTTGGCTTGTTCCTTACAGTTACCACCAGCAGAGGCGATTTACAGGCTTTACCAGACAACACTAAGTTAAAACTCAATTAGAAAATTAAACATTCTAATGCACACAGAGAAATCGTATACATTCGTGTACAGCTTATAGAAACTAATTGATATGTAGGCCTATGCATATAAATACATTCTTGGCCACACGGGTAAAGGTATGCAGGTTTATACACAGAAAGTACCATGTGAAATAAAGAATGAAAACATCTGTACTGCAATAACAGTTCCATATGCTTTCCTATTTGTGCAACCACACATTACTTTACTACCAATTTTATTAAGTCTCAGTGGTGGTGTTAATTTTAAAAACTTGGGAGGTTTAAGTTAGTGGATTTGTAAATGTAAGACATTTCTATCCAATTATTTCCAGTTCAACATTATGATCGACTTAATATGTATTATATTAGATTTTTATTTTGTATTCTCTGTACAGTTGGAACTATATCATACTTATTATGTAATTATAATCAGATGAGCCGATCCATTCTTGACCTAGTTAATATATTCCCACGACATTGGGAAGCTGTAAAACGAGGGCAATACGACAACGTGATATAACTATACATAGAGGAGAAAGGGGTTGAAACATGCAGGAGTTTACCTTCTGACGTTTAACACATGTACACAGCCAACTAGATCGTTTTGACACCTTGGTTTGCTCAAGTGCTAGTGACTTTGACCCGATGTCTTGTAGGGGGAAACAAAACTTCTCAAAGCAAATTTACCAGCCTTTTTGTTAACCTGGGGGTCCTGACTTGCGTGGCGAGTCTATGTCCAGTTTTGACACGTTGTTGTGAAGTACTTTACACGACTCTCTCTTGGCACTTGAAATACGTCATTGTCATCGGAGAAGTTACACACGCATTATAGAGATCCTCATGTAATAAGCCCAACGGTGCCTAAACTTAAAACGAAAGACAATATATGGACGTATAACTTTAAACGTCGTGCCCATAATAAAAAAAGTTGTCATACCAGATGTAGGGCTGTGGTCCTCTAAGGCAAATATCTCATTATATGTATTTTTGTATAAATGTAGAGAAAGCAAATTTTGCTTGCCTCCACATGATATATATATATTGTTAAATCGAATATGCAATTTGAAAAAACATTTGAAAAGTCGTTGGATTATTGACTGCCTGAACAGTTTTGTTGAATGGCATTTCATTATAACGGTATTTGCCAAACGTATAAAAAAAAAAAAAATTAACGACGATTAGGGGGTGTTTTCTGACAATTGATCATGTTGTATGACCAGAAAGCTGCAAGCAGTTTTTTTTTACTCTTTGAAACCTAAATTCCTACCTAAGAAGCTTCATGTTTAAAATGAAAACGAATTCCATGGCATAAAATGAAAACCTTATCTAACTTGTTGCAGCTAAAATCTTACATAGTGAACATATATAACCTTTCATTATACGATATATTGACCATTAAACGTATTTTAGTTGTACCTGCTTTTTTTAATTGTCTTAAATAATACGCGAAATTTGAACGCTCTGCAACTGATATACTTGTAGCTTAAGTCAAATTTAAAAAGTAAAGGCAAGAGGCCACATTGTGTGGACGAACAAGAACTTTGAGGTTGTTTTACACGATGAATCATAAGCCTACATTAGAATGACACAATACAGCCTATTTCTGTATGGCTACATAATGCACACACTATTCACTTTTTTGCTTCTCAACAAAGAAAATGACTTTAGATCTAAAGTTAAGTACTTAAAATCATGTTTATTAGTAAGAAAGTGCAAATCCCTTTGTACCTTTTGCATCATAAGAAATGTAATATTTTGACTCAGTCCAAATGTACCTCGTGCAAAACAGATTAGAAGAAAGTTTATATCATCGTCAATTTGTCATTATGAAAGTAAAGCAAAAAACGCTAAAATAATAGTTTGTGTTTGCACGGCTTGTAATAAATGAAACGACACAAAAGTAGATCTAAGAAACCCCATTAAATTACCAAAGGACTTTAATTACCAAATTGATGTGCTCGGTATAATAATAATAACGTTGCATTAAAATCTTGCATGAGGCATTTTGACCTAGAATTGGGTTGGATTGAAATAGGCAAAGTTTTTCTAAAACTTGGTAATTTTTACATGTCGGTATATATACCAACTGCTTTAAGCAAAAGGGTTTCCAAGTATACAAAACATATACTTATATAAACTCAGCTAAAGAATAACGGCGAACTAAAAAGTTGTTTCTTTTTTGTACAAACCAGAGCCATTTTGAAATGTTCTTAATCCCTTAATTTCGACTAAATGCTGTGTGTCTTTCTCTTACAGTACCAACATGGTTCATTCCCCCGGGCAGCCACAGTCTTGTACCACCCCCTGCACACCATCAGTTCCCTAACGCCCTCAACCTCACCAACTCTCACTGCGAGAGACTGGGACTGAGAAACCACCGTCCTTCGCCCTATCACAACCCTTACCAGAGGAGATCTCCGCCACATGGTCAGTATATCTCAAACATTAAATGTTGTTTTCATCATTTCAAACTTAAAGTACGCTTTAATTTAAGGTGTTATGTCCTTATTTCAACCTTAATCAAGCACAAAGTATATGAACGACACACTCTATGGTCATCCATTGGAATTCTGCCTTATAGATTCTCGTGCTTGATATTGAAACATATCGCGGCATATATATTGTTTAATAACAGCACAAACATATCGCGGCATATGTAGCCTATTGTTTAACAACAACACAGATTGTTTCTCTTGGCATAATTTTTGGTTAGAATCAATAAAAAAGCATTAGGACTATTCCAGCAGATAGAAACGTCGACAAATTTTAATATCAAAAAATGTATATTTTTGTTAATGCCCAGAGAACAAATGCAAGGCAAATATATATAGATATTGAGATATGATAATGATATTTCCAGTCAGCAAGTGTGGTAGGCATGACGTACATTTAAATTCATTTTAAGACTTTCTGACATTTATGTAGATCCAATATTAGTTTTCAAAACATAACTCAATCTTCTCAAAATAGCTATATAAGCTACTTTGATGATCAAACGAATGGCTTTTATATACCTAATCTTGCAATAGATAGACATCAAAGTATAACCGACTCGTCCACCGCCCACTCCAAAGCGTGCCCAAGTAAATCCGGGTTAGAACTTTTACAATAAAAACTTTGTGAGGAAGAGTAAAATAAAAGATTGACGTCTCCCGTTTCACGTTTGATATTTCTTCAAAGAGGGAATCCTTGAGGAAATCGCCTTAGTTGAATCGCAATCAAAACTGGAGTTTTATAGCTACAGTTTATGATCTAGTCCACCCGTATGACGAGACAAGGGTATGCTCTGTTGGTCACATATACAACTCATTGTCATCAGTTATTCTCATGTGGCTCTTCCCTGATAAAACCATGACAGTGGGCGCTATCGATCTAGATATCCCGCCTGTACCAGTCCCGAAGCAGGCCGTACTTAACTGACGTCGTTTGGGGATAAAGCTCGGACCCCAGAAGTTCCCCTTGATATTATCACTCATTAAACACTATATCACCTGTTACTTAATAATCCCAAAGCACGCCATTATTACCAAGTTTAAAAATAAATATTTATCGATTCTGAAACACCTTTCGAAATCGTAAAATCAACTACATGTATTACTCTGTGATTAATTGATTAGGATAGTTGCGATAATTGTTCGCCACATAATTCGGCAACTTGGCACAAGATTCAAAGGCTGGATAAGGTGGTGTTCTGACGGCAGTTTTAATACAATGACTTCAAAGGCTTTTCCTCTCTGGTTTCTGGTTACAGTACTGTCTATAGTAACCCGTCAACCAGATATGTAACTACAATCAGAGGTTCATAAAAAGTGATAGGATGGCTCCAGCGTTGTGCTATGCCAGTAATTATGTTCTTAGAATGTAACCCGTATTTGGATTGACATGTTTTATCAGCAGAAGTTTTATATAAGAGTGTGGGTGAACCAAACTAAAATATTATTCTGTGCAAATGTCTTTGTCCATTATCTGGATATCTCTTTTCCTTCGATTCCCTTTTTTTTTTTTTTTTTTCCTTTTTTTTTTCTCGAACGCCAATGGATCTCATTTACTAAATTATAGTTTTTCTAATAGTAGTTGCTTTAGGCTACCTTATTTATCTAAATATTAATTTGCATACAATCATCTTACAATTTTTATCAGCAGAATGAAAGTTGTATTTGACTTTGTCGAAAATATATTTTTCACTCTGATTTTTCTTTTATGTTTTTGCAGGTGGTTTTCCTAGGGAAGTAGTTCCAAATATTCCCGGCCTAAACATAACCGATAATTGGCCACATATGTCAGCTGGTGGTCACAGTATGTTACAAAACAATACAGCCACACCTCAGAGTCAGTATGGCGTTTGGATGAGTGGACCAGTCGGCAATTTATCCCCCAATCAAAGTTGTGCAATGCCATATCTGCGGACCTCAGCGCCTTACAGTTTACCAACCACATCAGCCGTTACAACCTTATCAGGACCGACTCTTTCAGCATCTCAACCGTCTTTTGAACACCCATGTGACATCGGTTCTTTTGCCGTCCCAGTTCGGGAATCAGGACGCTCAAATTGGAGTCCTTTGACACCCCCTCCAATATGAACATGTATATATAGGTATAACTTTGTACTTCAACCGTCCGCTCACAGCGCCAGGACTATGCAACAACAACAGCAATATAAACCGGAAGTGAACCCCAACAGTAAAATTTATTCCGGAACTGCAATATGGGTCTTGTCTCCAGTTGTTCTTTTTTAAATGCATTTTACGAGCACGAAAACTGTCTGCACCCGGAAGTGTTAAATTACACTATGGTGGCTTCTTAAATAGAGACTGACTGAGCCAAGGCTGTTGTCTTGAAGTGATTGTCGCATGTTGCCATCTTTGCATATAAGATCAGTACCGATTCAACTGTGCTGGACAATGAATGTGTTATGTTAAAGTGTAAGTTTTATAGAGAATTACGTTTCTCAATATGTTTGTTTTTTGTGTCAATCAAATGTTTATTTATGTTTTAATTAGCATGTGTAAAGGTCTGGTACGGAGTTATTTCGTTTGTATTTCGTATTTCATTCCACAGATTGTTGTTCAGTGGTTGGTTTATATTTAGAGGCTGTGGTGAATTCGGCCACTTCAACCAGGTGTGAAGGAAACGTTATGAGATAGAGACCTAGGTTTAATTGTTTAGACACCTTTGAGTTTAAAGGATGCAAGCCAGAGTTTGTTACATTCTCACTGTGAAAAGGTGTGCTGCTTGGCGCACAATACAGACCTGGTCGGCTGGCTAAGTAAACTAAGGGCATAGCAGAGGGAGCACAGGTGAAATTTGTTCAGGTGTCCAAAGCAAACAGAAATCTGGCTGTGGTTAACTCGAGGGTAGATGGCCTCCGAGAAGGTCTGGTTGATCGCTACACCGCCACAAGAAGTCGTCTCTCCACGCCCTCTGTAGCCCAGTCCGATTGGCCCTCCTCTCTGGTCCATAACACCACGTGAGATTGTATATAAGTAATTATCGTTCTGTCAGGTTGTCTTCGGGACTAGCTTTATTTACCCGCAGGTGGTCTCATTAAGTATCCATGACGAATACCTTTTATTTCTAGTGCCCTCAGCATTTCTTCTCGTACTTTTCCACAAGTATTGCAGCCACATCACAGCTAATTTAAATGAAGAGCGCTGTCGTATAATGACTTATAAATAAGTTTGTGGAACTGCACGGACTGGAAACAATGTATTTGCCCGGGTCATGAAGAACACCAATTAGTTTATTAACTAAGGAATGCAAGCCAAGTCACTGTTAACGTGTTTTGACGGGGCCCCTAACATCTGCAGTGAATAGATATTTATGTTATGCAATGTTTATCAACCGTCGGTTATAGCCCAGTTTCCTCGTGTAAATAAACCATTCGTGCTACACCTCACCTAAGCTGATGACCTCATGAGACTTACCCCCTATCCATCCCCCACCCCATCCTAAATAACAACCAGAATCTATATAGAACCTAGTCTATTTTCCGTAGGGTGACAACATCAAACAAATGATGAACAATTCATGTTGACTGTATATTTCTGTTTATTTAAACCATCTTCAGCTGTCATATTTGGGAGTTGTCACCATAATTTATTATTTTCAACTAATCTGGGAATTGAATATTATATTTTGTTATATAACATGCATTCACCACATCTTCTGTCCTCCCTTAAAAAGCCAAATTCAACTATTATGCTAGACACTTTATGCTTGCAAAATAAGCGAAAATTTTGCCATTCCAAATCTTAAACCCTGGCTGGCATATTGAAGGCACATCACAATCTCCCTGCTACAGGACTTTCAAATTCCATGCGGCTTGCTTGTTTTCAGAACAAAATTGCCTTGTGATTTAAAGAACATTTGTAGAATGCGTACAAATAATTGTACCAAAATATTGTGCACATGATTTAATTAAACTGCTTCGTACAATCATTGCATCAAATGGATTTAGAAATTTGCATAAACGTCTTAATTCTGATTTTATTTCAATAATACCGCCCATCAATTAATGCATCAAATATTGTATCCAGCTTTATGCCTTGCTGGAATGATAATCACAGTTATAGTACCGGGAGTGTTTCATTGAGGTACATCAGTGAGGAATTTGATTGTCATATAAACTGCTAATTTCTCGCCTTCGTACCAGAAGAGCATTGCATATCAATTCCATTTTTCAGTGTCGTACGTTTTTGAGACAAATTAAATCGTTTTAAAGCTTCCAATTCTTTAGTGTCTCAACTTCTATATGCCTCTCAAAGAATTAAATTTTAATTATTTGTCCCAGTACATTGCAGATCGAATCCATCTACATTAATAAAACTATACTTAAAAAACATATTTTTTATTAGAATTCACAATAAGCCAAAGAATTTACTGATAAAAATAGTCCCACCCCTGTTCGTCCACGTTATAGTCCTGAACGTCGGCCATGGTGCTCCCAAGTTACTTGTCCGAGTTGCCCTCTAGTGCCGTTCCAAAGTACAATGGGACCAACATCTTAAGTTATTTTTCTCCATTGTTGCCTCTGTATATTTTGTCACTGCTCATAAAATGTTACAAATATAGAGTATTTTGTATGTACAAATCTGTGTAAATAGTAAAAGATCTGTCAACTCAATAGGTTTGTGTGTCTTTATTTCTACTCATACCTCTCCTTAATGCGGCTTCACTAGATTCAATAGCTGCGGTCGACGTGGTAAAGGGTACAGTTTGTAACTGACTATATATACTGTTATTTCTTTGTATGTACTTGGCTACAGCTCTTTTTCTCCTTTGATAAATTACATATTTGCCGACTGAGAGTTAAAGAAAACTAACCAGGGTTTTCTACGTGCTCGGTCAATACGAGTGTCGAGGGTGTAGCCGGATTTCAGTGAATCCCGGGATAATTACTTGGCGGGTGACAAACGCTGCTGTACCGGGCGTCTCTCGTTGCATTGAGCCCCACCAGTGAGACGACCCCAGCGGCTTTACGCGACTGTTTGAATGTTCGGTGTTGTGGCGTTTATCTGAGAACCCGTTTACTAAAATTTCAATTGTTATAGGTGAGCAAAGCCAGGAGAGAAAGACCTATAGCTGTTAGTGTGACAAATAGGGGATGTCTCGCCCTTGTGACCCGTGGGTTTAGATGATACCGAATCCCAATAAATACCAGCCGTTTGATGTGTGTGGTCCAGCCCATGTAGAGCCCCAATTCTAGATCAGACATTGTAGCGTATTCCAACTATCGTATGGCCCAAGGACTAAAATGACAAGCATAGGCATATTTCAATTAGATGGTCTGTCTCTACAATATAGTAAATTTTCAGCGGTTTGGTTGATCTGCGTGCATTGGCTTCCGTCTAGGTCAGCTCACACGTCTGTCTCCTCACTATGGTTCTAGAAGGTGTCCCAACATGGTTAAGCCAAGAACATGTAACGGCTGTGGATAAGTACAAATATCACCCGCTCGAGATGATGGCCTATTTCTAACAATTCAACAAAGTTTCATAACAGGAGGTTTACTCGGAGAATCTCACAAATTATTTATATACAATTCTATACTTTCCCAACCCGTTCAGAAAAACATAGGGTTATTTTTGTAAAGAAAATATCTGCCTTTATTTGCGAAAAAATGCAAACTTGAAGGATTTGGTGTTTTGCGGTAAATTTAAAATACTAATACAAAATTAAATATGAACAGTGAAAACAAATCGAATTTGTACAAGTATTCATAAACAACTTATTTACAAATATTTACAAAGTTAAAGACTTTCGTGTTTTATTCACAAATAATAAAACTTCGTTTAA
>JAVFBZ010154612.1:50150-67087 GCA_032466195.1 Katharina tunicata
CAAACTGGGTAAAAAATTCTTCCAAACTCTGTAAATTTTAATGAAGTTAAATTTGTTAAGGTACGGTCAATATTTCTGGAAAACAAAAACAGGCATACATGTATGTACCAAAATCGTAGCCAAAGTGTCTAGTTAACTGTTAATGACACTGTAAGAGAAATCCCAGGTCAAGAAAAGCATTGTCAGAAAACCTTTGACAACCAGCACCATGCACATATAATAAAGCTTGCAGTAATAAATGACCTGTTATTTTATTATTATTACATTTTCTCAATACCAGACTGAGGTAAATACATATTTTTTTACCGAAAACACATAATTTATTCACCTTCTACATTCAATGAGATAAGCTTATTTTTGCATACTATTCAGGTAACAGACAATGTAAATGGACCAGTTAACACTTGTTTTGAAGAGTGTTAACCACAATGCTGCCAACAGAAATTGTACAATCATCCCACAAACATAAAGACTGTTTTACATAATTGTTAAAACTGACCACAGCAACACATCATAAAGAATTTTCTTGGTTTGATTTCAAAGTAAAATGAAAAGAATCCACACAAATTACAAGGTGTATGTTTAATTCAATCGGACTTGGCAAGTTTTTGCATGACAATTCTGATCTTCACTGACCCTAATCTCCTTTATGACCATTGAAAATACTTTCAGAAAGCCGTCCTATATATTTAAAACAGCCATCCCAATTTAGTGGAATTGGCTCGAACCAAAAGTTTGTTTGTTTCATGTTATACTTAATGTTATTTCACTCACAAGACCATATGCCAGCCATGTCAGTGATTTCGGTGATTTCCAGGATTTCACTGGAAATAAACTGTCCCAGCTGCCACAGACAAAGAGATTTCATATTGCCCTTTAGAGAACCAAGGCACAGGAAACTCCTAAGAGCCAAGGCTTTCATATTCTGTAGTTTTATGGAAAAAAATATAAAGCAGCTTAGAGGTAATGGTGTCACATACCTTTTCATTCAATGTGTTATTTAACTTGGTCATCAGAGCCTGAGGTTTCTCTGGTAATTTAGATATCACCTTTAACCTGGCCTGAAAACAAACATTATACTGTTTATATCCAAAAGAAATGATAAGATATGTTTGCAGAGGGAGATCATAGTAAACTTGTAATTTGTTCTAAATATTATTGACATGTGCCTAATTTGGAGAAAAAGAAACCCAATATTGGCAGATAAAAGACATGGAAAAAGTTACAAATAATTCACATGTTAAAGTACATTAAGCACATTTCATATTTTTAAATTTATTTAAAAAAATTAAAGTTTTATATTAATGGTTTGGATTTAATTTTGAAATGTGAATACTTATTCACCTTGTTAGGCCTAAAATATCATAGTGTGTTAAGCCGAATTTAAAAGCAATACAAAAAGATTGCAAGCCAATTAAAGTTTTTACGTTAAAAATCATCTGACATTTTCTCACTGTACACACAAGGGTAATGTTACCTCTGGAGTCAAATTACTATCCTCGGGTACTGTTAACATATGGTCAGTGGCCAAAGCACACAATCCCATATTAGTTATATCAGAACACACAGTCTTTAGCAGGTGCTTAACCAACTGAGATTGGCCGTCATCTGAAATAGAAATAAATAATTAAAAACTGAGGCATAAAATCTTAACATTTTTAAAATAAACTGTAAATTAACATTTTTTATTTGTCTTTTCATCATTGTAAATAACTTTTCCTTTTACAATCTAGCTGATTACAGAAAACATACTATCTCCTACAGGATTACTCACTTCATATTAAAACAATGCCTAGCTGTTTATATTCAAAACATATTTCATAGCCAATCTTCACGCCAATTGCGGAAATATATAAATTAATTAAAAATTAGTTGATTCTTGTGCTTGATCATGGTGCATCTACCTCCCAAGCGATGAATAAATTATTTAATTTGAGCAAAAATAATCAAAATATTCACTATTGAAACAACAACAAAAATATTAAATTAACATGTTTTGGTTTATTAGAAACTCACGCCTATCTATTGCTAATTAGACAAACACCATATTCAAAACAATGCAACAATTCTAACAGTACAGCTAAACATACTAAATTACATTGACATTTAACATGAAAAACATGGCTGAAAGAATTAATCTCATCATTTAGAGTTAGTTCAATTCATTATTTCAACATCAACAAATTATTGTGAAACTTTTTTCATTTGCGTGTTTTACTCTTCATTACATAAGGATACAGTAGCACCTGTTTCAACAGACAATTTGTTTTGACAATAAATTTCTGGCAGCATCAGATAGCTGTGAACCCGCTACGGCCACAGTTCATGCTTACTTAAATAAATACAATGTCTGTTAGAATAAAGACATAGGCCAATAGCCAAAAGATTTTTTTTCCAGAAAAAAAAAAACAATGGCTACAAACTTTTGCTTTCAGCTATCTGAACTTCAGATTTGCTTGTAAGTCCAAAGGTTATGCAATCCATCAGAGGTCATCTCTAAGGGCGATGAGGTCACCAGCCACCTTGTCCAATCAAAATTGAGGTGAAAGGCTGTGACCTTACATAGAACAAGGAAATTATAATACTGGAAGTCAATTGTTTCTCCAAATTCAATGGACACAGTGTTGTCACTATTAAGATACATGTCTTACTACCAGGAGTGTGAAACTATCTGACTTGAAATGGACGTGACAAAAATTCTTCCAATTTAACCGTTAGATTTGTCAAGGTTTCACGGAACTTGTCACATTGAGCTCTGAGGAAACATGTTGGCAGTCACATACATACATCGCACATACAGAGAAAAAACAAGGAAGCGCACCTGTGAAATATTTAATGCCCTTTTCAAAAAGTCTGGCATTGGTCCATAATCCTGATATTCTCTCCTGAAGTTCCCCGTGAGTTTTTTTTCTCGAAGATGTTGTTGCCGCACCTGCAGACTGGAGGAATATAGATTTGGCGGATTCCTGATACTGTTTGGACAATGGCCTGCGGACACAAAGAGCAAGAGACAAAACTTCAACATCACATGTGCTTTCTACCACAGTTATGTTAGTACCACAATTGTTACACAACAGGATTTGGCGTTAAGATCAGATAAACGGTTGTGACCGTTGTGTGAACGTGGTGCAGTTAGACGTGAGAACCACTGGGGCTATCATCAGACTTCTACGCTAAGATAATCATTGTTCTCTGAAGACAACAGACAAAGTCTCACGATAAAACAATACTCCAAGAAAAAAACTTAGCAATTACAAAGGGCATCTGTAACGAATAAACAAACTTCATGTCAACAATAATTCTTACAACAGTTTTTCAAAATAGAACATATTGCTTTATTGTTGTCTTGTTACATTGCATCCGTTTACACTTAATAACATAACAGAATTCCAGTTAAATAAAATTATTTTTTTATCTGTTTATTTTTTTTTTTAAATCCAAAGTGACTTATGAACCTTGAGTAATAAAGGTACAATAATTATTGCACCTGTTTACACCTCACCTATGTATAATTGTATATAGTGTTTTTCGAAGCCTGTAAATGGACTTTTATAGTCTGTTGGTTTCTTGTGAATAGATAAATAAATAAATAAATAAATAAATAAATAAATAAATAAATTAATAACGAAAACAAATTTTAATTATTGAAGTATTTCCACTTGGAAGTTTTTTCGCCTATATAATGAGAGTGCGATCATACAGTCGAATACATCAATACATTTGATTGATTGGCTTTTAATGCCGTACTCAAGGGTATGTCACTTTTATGACACTGGTGTATTCTGACAGTAGACTGCGATTCTAAGACAACCAAAAAATGTGAAGTCACTGAAGTGTTATCGCTGTTGGTGTAGCTTTACATTACAGATTTATTGATTGATTGATCGATTATGATAGTAAATGCATCACCTGTATAACTGAGTTGCAATCTCATTGAGGAAATCCTCAGGGCATTCTTTAGCAAAGGTTTGTTTCTTCAGCTGATCTTCAATCTCCTCTATAGATAAGAACTCCAGCTCCACCCGCGGCCCTTTATCACCCGCAGCGCTACTCTCATCATCAGAATCATCTCGGTCTCGACGATTACCTCCCTTTTTCTTTGTGGATTTAGTTTTTATCTCCCTTCCCTGTGCACCTCCGCCACTCTTTGTACTGCCACTACCAGCTATTAAATAAAAGATAGAAAACAAAATTGAAAAAGAGTAACATGTTTAATTTCCAAATATCTTGATTTGGTTTGTAAGGTGTTTTAAGAAGTACTACTATGAAGAACAGTTCCTCAACAGTCTACTAGTAACCAATGTCAAAAGGTGTCATTTCAGTACAGTGTAATAGATAATTTCCATGGTGTCGGCTAGTCCCTAATCCAGGGTTAGAGAAATTTGAGCAAGTGAACTAAGGTTATTTCACCTATAATAGGACACAAAGCCAGTATTGTTGGTTGTTTGGTGTTCCATGCCTGCTTATAGGACGACAGTACATTCCACAGATTAGCAGCGACTCAACACACCCAAATAATGTGTCACTTCAAGTATAAGCTCCATTGGAAAGATAATGCTAAATGTGACAGCATCAATTGTTGTTTGATTGTTTGATTGTTTGATTGATGTTAAACGTCGTAGTTGAAGGTATTTCTTTTATATGAGATTCTCCACTTCTTAATCTGCTCTACTCATTACAGCGGAAAACCGGGAGGAAACCTCGTAAAAGCCGCTCCCACGATTGCCGAAGTCACCTCGTGTGACTCCCTCATATACCTCAGGTCCACTGGGAGACTTGAACTCGTGCGGTACATCGAAGGAGGATCTGCAGTCAGACGCCCTACAGCATCAATGTAACTCGAAACATACTGTCTCAGCCAGAGGGGAGAAATAATTAAATTATCCTAAATCACGGAGAATTATTCCTCATACAATGTTATAATATAGATTGGTGGAAAGAAACCAGTTCACGAGTGAACATATAAACAATCAATTAAATTTTGAATGTTTTAGTGTCATTTGTTGAGATAACTATGTATTGAGATAATACACTACGGATAATGATTGTTAGCTTGATTTTTCCCTGTTCTAATTAAAGTTGTTTCACTCATATCTAGGAGTGTGAGCTGAATAGGTCAAGAAAGCACCCTTCATTTACTCATATTATACGCATACGTTTCTTTACTTTAAAGCAGAAGAAAACAAGAGAAAAAAAATAAAAAAATAAAAATAAAAATAAAAAAATAAAGCCCGAGTAGATAAACTGCACAGAACAGCTTTTTTTAAATGGTGTATGAGTGTGTGGACAATTTTCAGTATCCTGTTAAAGCCAATGGGGTATACCGGCTGTCTGCTAGATGGTGCGCGAGTGAAGTGTGACACACATGCATTCACGCCAAGCTCTGCTGTCAATACGTTCAAATGCTTGCTTTTTACGTACGCGTATAACAGTACCCGGGTACTGTCAAAGCAGCGGCTAATAGGTCCTACTTCACTATAGGGACATCTAGCAGACCAGTTCTGCCGGTACCCCATTGGTCCCTTAAATTGTATGGTAGACTTTTTCTGGCATATAGCAGATACCTGAATAACCTCTGTACAATTAACCTTTATTTAATAAATATAACTTATTCGTCGCCACAAAAACAGTATGCCCTTTATGAAACTGACAAACAATTATTGTGAAACTTTTTTTTGACAGTAAACTTTTTTTGAATAATAGTTAATGTAATAGAAACAAACAATATGGCAAGAAAAGTCCACCATAAATTTGAATGGACCGATTGACACTAACAGGATATTGAAAGGTATTATCCAACACTCTGAATACCATTTTTCAAACCTCTGTTTGCAGTCTTTCTCAGGCTCATTTTACATTTTTGTTTTCTTATCCTATATACATCACAATTAATTTAAACCAAATTAATTCATACCTTACGGATGAACCCTAAAACATTAGATTTAAAAATACAACATAGGTAAGGAAGCTTGACAACAACATTTTCTAGTTCACTATTTAGCCAGAAAATGTAGCGTGACACGTTTTCTCTGTCAAATTATGTAATCTGACAGTATTTTAATACTTAGACATAACTTAAGCACATGTTAAGGTGTGATAATAGGCAAACAGACAGTATAAAATTACTCTCATTTTTTTTATCGTCCATACAAATGTAATCAAACAGCTTTTACTAGAATATGAAGTACATAAAATTAAAATTTATATACTATTTTTAACATCTGTGAATCTTTCTTTGATACAAGTTTGAAAACATGCATGTAATACTTATCTTTATAAAAACTATACCCTGATAAGTTGAATTTGATTTCCGTCTTCAAGTCTTTGTTTAACTAATTTATTTTTTTTTTTTTAAGCATTTTAAAGTTTTACTGTTTTCAAGCAGCTATATATATTATCTTTGACTGACTATGTGGAATATAACTAGGTTAAAGCGAAGACGAAATTCTTAAAGTCTCAAAATAACTATTCTGTAATTTTATTTTCCAAAATACTACACCTACTACTGTAATAACTATGGCAAGCTAATTAAAAGGACTTTATTATTGCTGTGAAATTTATAGGATAACATGGAACAGAGATTATTAAAAAATATGACGATAACTGAAGGATATCAAATAGTTACTAATCCATGAGTACAACTTCGCTTTCTTTTTTTAGACAATTTTTGTGTTTAGGTTAGTTGGAACATTAAACAAAATGAAATTTTTTTCAATTTCTTTACTGTAACTTACAATGCGTGGATTTAATGTATCTGGTACATGTATTAGGACAAATCCTCTTGTGTTTTAATCCAGTTCCAAGCACAGTTAAATCGAATTCGTTTGATTTTGTAAATAAAAAATAAAAAATGCTAAAGAATTAACCATAATTATTCAACAACATGAAATGATTTCAACAAGAGACTACACAAATTTTGTGCAGCAATATAATAAGACAACAGAAAAATTTCAAAATGTATTTTCTCTCCTGAAACTAGTCTTTGGCAGTGACAATGAATTTATAAATGAGGACCAATTTAAAAGAACCTGAAATCTGATACACAGTATTTAACTAACTAACTAGACAAAAAAAATGAAAAAGAAAGACTTTCAGCTGGACATCGAAAATAATGTAGAACTAAAGTGTGATATTGTGGAAATATCTTTGTTTAAATTCTTTATTATCTCCAGGGTTCAATGAAATATGTGATAGATTTGTCTCAATGTAGTTGTTTCAATTCTAACTGGGGAAGTTAGTTGTCCACAAGGCAGGTGATATGTAGTATAGAGTATGGGTGAGAAATCTAGAGCCATATTCATAAGTCAGGCTAATTGTGACAGACTTAGATTTGTTGGCAGGCTCTGACGGGGACTCCCGGGGCACTCGGATAGGGCAGGGTATTAACAGAAGGATCAGATGTCCCCTGCCAAACCATCCAACCCAGAGACACCCTGTTTTCTTCAAGAATAGCAGTCAAATAAAAATAGTTCTCAATCAACACACATATGGAAGAAAACCACACTACCTTATAATGGACAAGGCCTTGAAGCCTGTTAATTATAACTAAGTGGTCCACTTGATGATTATCAAGTACACTTAACTTCATACAAAGGTCAAGTAAAACCATGTTAATGATGGCCATTTCAACTAAAACAGACAGGTCAAATATTTGATTAATTGATTGATTGATTTATTGATTGGTTGATTGATTGGGGTTTTACTCCCTACTTGAGCTTATCACATATTCTGATAGCTGGAAACAACAGGTGAGAGGTTAAGACATTCATTGAATGTATGAAAATTAAAGATTTTCTTTACAGTTGATTTTGAATCAAACCTTGAATTGAAGACAAAGACAAAACCCCAAAATCTGAATTGACAATGATAGGTACAGATAAATTATAATGAAAATAGACAAGAATTAAATGATGAATAAACAATTATAATACTATTTTATCATTACAATATAAGAAATGAGTACTATGTTACAATTAAAGTAGGGTCATAGTTTGTCTAGTTTGTGATTTTTTACTTGTAGGGTTTTATTGAAACTTTCAACTTACTGATTGTCTTTGATGGAAGAAGTAAATCAAACAGGAATAATATTCTCATTATGTCATGCAGCATGAAAGGTATATGTATTCTCTCAGATTTCAATGTTACAATACAGCAGCAGTATTGGGAGGTGTTGGGTTGTTAAGATGAAGTCTGTCAGGTATGGGGTATAATGAGAAGAGGACTGTGTACATTAGAGTGTCAGTCTGTATGGTGTGAGGTAGTCCTGTAGGGGAGCAAGCCTTAACAACACATACACTCCACCATCACACTCAATAGATAGGATAGTGCTTTCATCTCCTTGCTAATGATCCAGTCACTACAAGACTACTTCAACACCGGGACTTTTCAACTTTCACAATCGGCCGGCAAAAACTGTTTACTTACTCAACACTCCCTATGGTGTAGCTGGATGTCATTTCCTAATAAGTCCACATTCGACGTGCTTTAAGTCTGAAAGACCTTCAGAAATCAGCTGGTTTTCACTGCTAAATGAGCAAACTTTTCACCCAGAAAAAGCTACAAAATGTCTAGACTATTGTGGCGAAAGAAGATTTTAAGAAAACAATTTTATTTACCTAGATCGAGTTAGATTCATTCATAACACTAGTCAAACCATGGAGGACTTTTACCATCACAGACTTTCTGTCTCTGGTTTCGATTTTATCAATATTTAGAAATGCCTCAAGGGTATATCTATATGACTAAATGGTAACATAAGATACATAAAGCAGCCATCATTAGTAAGAGTATCTATTGGTTCTTTTGTGTATCCGAGCTTTTGGTGTCATGGTGGTTCGAAAAAACAAACATATTAAATTCCCATATAGACTTTATGTAAAAAATCATGATTTTTATAATAAAGCATTTCAGAGAATATAGTAAATACTAAGAAATCGTGACACTGATTGCAACTTGAAAGAAGTTTGGTAAGATGAAACCCATCATACATAATATGACTGACATGTTTTGTGGTTTTAAACTTTCTTTACACCAGCTGTTGGACAGTAATCATCAATCTGGGCGTTAAAGAAACAAACTGTGTCAACAAAAAATTGTCATTTGATATGCTTTGTGTAGAGAAGATTCAGAAACGTTTAAAGATTTATTTATTCATTTGATAGATTGATTGGGGTTTTACGCCTTATAGTTATTTCACTCACACGACAGCAAGACACCCAAATGGGTGAAGGAATTAAACATGTACTTAAGGTGATTTAACTAATACGGCGTGTCAGCTTAATGGGCAAAGAAAACCAACCTAAGTGACACTGGCAACACAAGACACAATAACAAATCAGCTTCCAGATGCCCCTTGGTTTCAGAGAGCTTCGGGGGTACAGAAGTTACCTCCAATCACCCGTGCAACTTGTATAGAAATATGTTGCATACTTCCCATATGTTTAAATACAAATCACACATACCAGCTGCTTTTCTCCTTCTCTGTTCTTTCTTGTCTTCCCTCCCATCCTCCTTTTGTAATGTGCTTTGTGACGCTGGGGCATAGAGTGCAGGGTTATTTTTGGCTTCCTAAAACACATGTTTTTGTTTTTTTTAAAATGATTGATTGATTTATCCTCAGAACTGGACTTAAAATAATTTCACTGGCATATAAATGGCAACAATGTCATAAATGTTTTTCAGTTTAAAGACAAAAGTCAACAACTGAATTTCAAATGATTGACTGATTTGTGTTTAACACCGTGTTCAAGGGTATTTCACTTATATGACAGCGCTGTATTCCAACAGTGGACAGAGACTCTTAACGCAACCATAAAATGTGTAGTCACCTTCATGTTTTTGCTGTTGGAAAGACAATGTTCCTCCAGTGCAAAGAATGCATGGCAGCAAGAATATAATCTGGAAACATACTGCCCTTAGTCTGAGGTACTAAAGTTAAAGAAGATAAAAAAAAATGAAGGTTAAATCCCTACCTTTTCAGCCTTTTTATTGATGAGTGTTGAAAATGACTGACTGCACTCGGTGATGAATTTGTTACTAGTCACAATGGTTTCAGAACACAGGACTCCATCAGGGTGCTTCTTCAGACAACTTGTGAGTAGAATAGAGGCATCTTCAGCAGTAAAGACTGACGGTAACAACGGCTGGAAAAAACGTTCAGGTGTCAGGAATAAAAAATATTGTACAGTTTGTTAGTACATGTATTTAAAGTATCTCATTTGATACTGTGTAAGTCTTTGATTGGGACTTTATGACATATTTGTTTCAATATGACAGCGTGCCAGCCTAATGGATGAAGGAAAATAGTCAACTACCTTCAACAAGACTGGAAACAGACAAGGATTTTACAGTACAAGGACGGGACTGAAATTAGGACGTCACAACAAATTGGCTTCCTGATGCCCCTTAACTCAGAGAGCACTGGTTTGATAACCTGACGGAGGTCTGATTTGTGGGGTATTTTGTGTTGTACTGTTATTTACCTTTCAATAATGGTGAAGTTACCAAGCCAGAAAGAAATCATCCCTACATTGCCAACACGATGAGTTCAACATACATATTGTACTTTTGTTTTGCAGTGGTCTCAAGCTAACGAAGTACATTAGTAGGAGTTTTGCTTTGTTTGTTTGACGACTTAAGACGTACTCAAAGTTATTTTACTCATATGACAACGTGTCAGCCAAATGGACAAAAGAAATCCTAAACGACACTGGCTACAAAACACATGAAATTTATAGGTTGCAAATACGGAACACCACAACATACTGATTTGATTGGAGGTTTACGCTGTACGTAAGGTTTTTTTATTCTATGAAGGTGTCCCAGCCGATCACAAGCTAAAGACATCAAAACAAATCAGCCTAATGAAGCCCCTTAGTTTCACGAGCACCAGAACACAGACAATTCCTGCCAACCAACTGCACCCACAACAAATCAACTTCCTGGTGCCCATTTTAGCTATAGGGAACAGGATTTATTTTTTTGACTGGTGTATAACATCGTACTCATGGCAGGCCACAGGAGCTCCAACCAATAACCCGCCATTAGTTGAAGTAATATATCAGCTCAAGAGTGATATTTTCATTCAAACGAGCCCTAGTGTAAGTCTTTCAGTAACTTCAGTGCATTGTAAATATTCCTAAAACTTATCAAAAAGATTTACCTTCTAATTGTCTTTCCAGAAAATAATGTTCACTCTATAGTCTGTATACACTTATTATTGACAGATTGGCACTTATCACATACTCAAGGTTATTTCTATCATTTGACGACAATTTACTTCAACAGTAAACAGTAACACTGACACAACCACAGAAATGTAAAAATGTAATATTTTGTTGGAATAAAATTCTGATTGCTCCTAAATTGTTTAACATGTCAAATTGCAAATAATATTTCATATTTATTATCCATAGGGTTAATATACAACTGGTCATTCAGTTATAAATAAAACATACAGATGAAAGAGTTACACTATACAGTGGATTGTTTGGTTGTTTGTTTGATTGGGGTTTTACGTCGTACTCAAGGTTATTTCACTCATTTGACGGCGCGCCAGGCCAATCCGTGAAGGAAACCCTTATAAACGACGCTGGCAACATAAAAGACAGAACAAAACAATTACATAACGTAAACAAAACAGGACACCGTAACAAATTGGCATCCTGAGCCCCTTAGCTAAGAGAGCACCAATGCACAGGAGGTTTCTTCCCACCCAAACAGACACCAATTTATAGTGGAAATTAGAAATAAGACATTTTCATACCATAATGTCCACCCAAGTTCCTTGTGACAAGGCTTCTTCTACACTGTCATCTACATGGTCCTGTATAGCCTTACCAGCACAGCATGAGCTCAGGTATACAAGATGGTCATTCTTAAATCTCTTCTGAAGAAAACTTTTAGCATCACTGATTCCTAAACGACTGACAGCATCATACTCTGTAAATAATAAATAAACATTCTTAAGAAATGATAACATCCTATTCTATAAATAACACACATCCATTTGTAAATTACAAAACAATTTCTGTATGGATAACAACCTCTTTTAATTGTACTTCTTCTATTTGTACTTTTACGGTCTGAATATATGGACCACAAAATGTGTGATGGGTTGAAGTGGCCTATTTTTGGGCCTTTATAGTACTGTTTGTAGTATTAAATTTTATAGGTAAAGATCTAAAACCCAAATGTACTGTTTGTAAGTTTGGATTAATGTTGTTTGCAGCTCTCCAATTGATTGATTGGATGGTTGGTGTTAAGCGACGTGCTCAAGGTTATTTCACTTATATGACCACAGTGTATTCCAACAGTAAGTAGTGACAGAAACCAAATTAAGTCACTTCAAGTGTTAGATCTTTTGTAACGATAATGTTCTTTCAATACTAAGTATAACAGCATGAATGTAAACGCGAGCTTTCAAATTTATTCCAATCAAAGTTTCACTCTCATTATGAGTATTTATTCTATTAGAAATCATAGAATTGTTACTTATGCAGATATTGTTAATGACTGTTGGAAATGTAATTTGAGCTTTCTAGTGACTAACAATTTGAACATATATTAGCAATTATAAGCTGAAGACTGAAATGCAAATTAAAACATTGATATGCTTCTTAAGTTTACTTGGTGTTTGATAAGTTTTATTAAATTTTGTTCATTTGATGGTGGGGAAATATGAAAGAAATATTCAAAAAAAAATCTCAAGCTAAATATTTAGGTTTTGTTTGTTTACTGAAGGTTTATAGATTTATGGAATTGGGGCTCCAACAAGTCATTAGAGATTCTATCGCATGCTTGAAACTCTTTAGCCACACTCGCGAGAGAAACATTATTCTAAGATCTTTTCATTACTTATAAGGGCACATAAGAGTTGGTTGCAGTATAAGATCATTTGGTGTGATAGCACACAATACAGGTAATCAAGGAAAATTTATTAATACTGACCAAAATATCCATTCTGTTTATAGAAGGAATCAATCCAGTTATGTTGTGATTTTGTGTAGATGTCAGGTATGTAAGTAGCTTTCTCCTGTCTACCTCCTGACAATGACCCTGCCAGTCGCTTTGAGCTAATCAAATCTTCTAAAACAGCTGAAATACAAAACGTCAAACAAACCGCACTGTTATGAAACTTAACAAAAATAATAAGTGAAAGACATTTCAGACAAACAGTTGAAAATAAGTGACTAAATTGGTTTGTCTTGGATAGGGCACAAAATCAATATCTATACAATTGGCTCTTTAAACAAGATCCACTCAGAAGTCAGAATCTACAACAAATGAAGGGTCTAGAAAAAAAACGGCAGCTTTAACATTCTCTTTTTAAATTTGGATATAGGTATTGGAAGAAACCACCCTAAGCGATGCTAGCTACAGTGTACATAGGAAACATTACAACACAACAAATCAGCTTCCTCAAAGAGCACCAGGACACAGGAAGCTCCCACCCTACCATAGGACAGCCCAGAAGGCTATTGAAGAAATGCAGTAAAAAAAAGGCCATAATCCACGTCTTTGTGTATAGTAAACTGTAAACACTTATACGAAAATAAAATCTCACATTCACTTACAAAAAAACAATCTTTCTTGTAATCCATACTGATGCATAACACTATGGACTGATGTAGGTCTGAAAGTATAAAAGATACCTAAATCAATGATCACATTTTAACCTCAATCATGGAGAAAGAACTGCACGGCTTTTGTTCGTTAAAAACAGTTTGACTAAAATGGTCCGGAGCATATTTCATGAAAGGTGGGTTTTGACCTTTCAAAAATTTTATTTTTCATATTGTGAACAGTTTATTTTTATTGATCATTGAAAGACATTTGAATTTTGCCATGGAATTTCAATACAGTTCCTAGAGTACGAAACCTCAACAATCAATCTATGGAATATAGTCACATCAAGAAATATATCTGATCATAACAGCCATGACGACAACTGACAATTCGAAACGTCGCAAAGGATGAATTTTCAGAATGAAATGGAATTCATCCTCGATAACCCCTAAGTTACCATTTGAACACAGTCTGTTGGCGCACTCAACCGTAATATATCTACGTACTTGTACGGCTAACCGTGGGTAGAGATTCAGCACAAAGTTAAAAGTAAAAGTGTGCATAATTCTATGTAATACAGTACCTTGTAACAGCACTAAAAACTCCTTGAATCTTGGACCTATGTCTGGCTACAAAGGCATCAGTATATAAGACATCCTGGTTTAAGTTGTCCACATGCCCATGAATGGTTGTTCCCATATGTTCCTGTATTATCTGCAGCAAATATTAAATAGATTAAATAGTACTTTGGTATATAAAGCATGTAAAGAATAAAAAGCTTAACGGCATTGATGATAATGCTTGAAGGGGGACAACTTTTGTTTGTATATCTTTTTCTTTTACTTGTTTTTTCTCAAATGAGCTAAGCTGAAAATATGTCAATAGAAATTGAAATCAGGCTTTTTATCATTCAATTAATATATTAAAGTAATCAAGAGTACCTCTGAAAGAAATTTTCCTGGCAGATCATGGAGTTTAGCCAATTCAGCTATGGTGACTTGTCCCTGTTCTTGTAAACGGTCATTTACTTCTTCAGATAGTCTCACTAAGTAATCCCTTCAAACCAGAAATTCAATCGATCAATAATAACAACATACTGGTCAGTTTGGATACAATCAGGGTTATGTCAGTTAATACCAAATTAAATTCCTCAACAAAAAAAGTAAACCAAGGGGGATAACTTTTCTATGTAAAAAAGCTGACTTGCCTCCCATAACTTCAAAATTAAAAAACATATTTATTTTTGTTCGCTATTAAAATTTTCATTGCTGAAAATAAGTGATAAAAAATACAGCAACAAAACATTCACAGCAAATAAAAATGCATAATGACATGCAGTAAATTAAAGCATGCAACCACTTGAAATAGTTACCTATCGATGAGCTGCCCAAGTATAAGTGTAAGGTTTTTGTCATGTTTGACAATATCATTCACTTTACTCTCAATGTGACTGAAGTCTACATTCAGTATCTGCTGAAGTTCCACTAAGTTAATGCGACCTGAAATCAACAAATTATTTACAATTATTAAATTAAATAACTTACACAAATTACGTGATTTCTATAATTTTTTAAGAAATATATATACTGGTTATTGTTAACCAACATACATATATCCATAACTTAATAATGCAGATAGATTAGAGCTTTCATTTACCCATTTTCAACAGAAATTTAATTCTAGTTAATTAAGTGTTTAGCATATAGCTGTAAAAATTTGTACTTTTGTTAAATTGTTGCCTTTAAGAAAAGATATATAATTTCAAAATTTACTTATGGCTAGGGAGAAACTTTTACACAAGAACTATGTTTTTTTAAGAAGGGTGGCTAAGAAACAATTGGCTACAACAGACTGACACATTTTTGTAGTTGTAATGTACACAATCTGGTGCCGACATTTGTGACAAAATCAGGCTACTTAATTAACATTATCAGCTAAGTTTTAGGACAATTGTAATGCCCCAGTACAATTTTATGGAATTTAAACTTGCTGATAATGGATTGAGTTTCCAAAATCTGCTGTGCCAAGTTACACCATGTGTGCGAGTAGACCAAATGACCAAAATTCAAATGGTGTCTTACACTTTATATTTTGTCTTTGACTGCCTGAATGCATTGCAAATGTTCTTAAAACTCTGGATGTCTCTTTGGACAAACTCACAACAGTTTAGGATTTCTGTTCCATGAGATGGAAAGAGTTAAATTTAAAGGGCATTTTTGTACTTCATTCCTGTTTGTCCTGCTACATTTGAATCAGCAAAACAATTGCTTAACCTTGTTCTTAGTTAAAACCAGAGATAAGCTGGCATAAATTGCTCACCTCCATGTACAAAGAGTTCCTCTCTGATTTCCTTAGACAGGTTCTGTGGTGTAATGTATTCTTTTCCATCTTGAGTGTAAAGGATTTCTATCAACTTCAATTCCAGTAACTTATTTACTATTTCTACGCAATTTCTTTCAGATAACCTGCCAAATAAAGAGAAAAGTTACAAAAAAAGTTAACTAAATTTCTGCAGTGAATTCTGAACAACCAAGGAGAGTAATACCCATTTTTAATTGGACAAAAATGTCATAAAATTACAATATATTCAGACTACTACCGTAACCCTAAATTACAAATGTAATAGTATGTATAGAAATGACTTTGATGAACTTAGAAGAGAATATTGATCTCCAGTTACAATGCACAGGCTTAAAAACATTTAAAACAGTGTCTGTGACATTACAATATTATAAAGAAACTAATTTCGATATATCATATATCCAGATGTTAGGGCTTTAATCCGATTAATTTAAAATATAAAAAAAATATATTTTCTCAGGTAAAAAACAAAATGCAAGTAAAAAAATATTACACAAATTAACACAATTCACACTGGCAGCAATTGATTGTTTTCTTCATCTCTATTTCTCAAATTACAAAAAAAAAATTATCATGTTGAGATGGTCATTGTTGCACAAGGATACATATATTTTCGCTAACTTAATGCTAACCAAAAAAATGACATTAAGATTTAAATTTAAATATTTCCTTTGAACTTAAGAAAAGAGAATAACAATAATGCCTATAAACCATAGAGGGTGACTGTAGCTCATTGTGAAAATGCTACTTGCACATGCATAATTGGGAACTTTTCTATTTGGAGCAATATTCCAATTCAGTCGAAAAATGCCCTTAAACTATTTTGGTTTGCATTAAATTATTTACATTATTAAAATAAATTTCCAAAGATCTGCATAATGGTTTTGATAAACAAACGATACCAATAAGATAATTAACAGGTTTCAACCAGTCATTTTATTTTATTTTATTTTATTTCTCAAGGATAACCTACGGGAGCAAGTCCCATTAATAGGCTCCAACAGCACAAA
>JAVFBZ010154613.1:0-39614 GCA_032466195.1 Katharina tunicata
TTTTTTTTTCTTTCAAATTTCTGTCTGTGATTTATGAAAAATGGTATCAGGACATTTTCCTGTGGCTATCGGCCCCTCTCCGGAATCCCCACCTCTTGAAATTTGTATCGTATATTTTTCAAGACCTCCAAGACAATCTCCCTTCTCCCGCTGACATTTGCCCTCCTGAGTTTCGCAGAATGAAGTGTTCAATTGTGACTCGGACGAAGCAGTGTCACAGACTACATGATATTTTACTTGGTTGCAGGATATATACCATCCCACCCTCAATCATCCAATCACGGAGAACCTTATATTGATAGCGTGATGGGAAAGAAGTACACATTTGTTACTCCATTTCCATTAAACGGCGTAACATAATTGCTCCATTCCGTGTGTGTATATGATAAATTTAAACAAAGCATCACAAGTGATAAGAATCCCCCCCCCCCCAACCCTCTCCCGCAATCTGTGACAAGCTTTTTTAATACATATGCATAATTCTTGACCTTAAGCCCATGACCCTTACATTCGAACGTGTTCCAGACAGTATCGCAGTTATTGTTTCACAGTAGATATGTTTCATGTAAATCCATCCTCAAATAAAGCTGCTTAAGTGACGACAAACTATTTCTAACAAGATTCATAAAACCATTGACCCAACAATCCTGAAATTCAACCTTATTCAATATAATTTCACAGTAAAGGTGTGAAATGTGTGAAGTTTCATTATAATTAACTCACAAAGAAAGCTCCTAGAGTGATGACAAACTCAGCGTTACATACAATAGTGCTTACATACGGACTACGTTTGTAAATGAATACGTACGGGGAAAATCCGTTATCCGCCTCAACTTTGTGGCGAGGGATGATAACTATTTGCTTGCAAAAGGTAGCAATCAATGTTTACCAACACGGAACGAGAAATTGGTATAATGAAAGTTTCATATATCACAGGCAAGGCATAATACTTGTTTTCTTGAGCGTCACAATTTGATGATAAATATTGCGTTGTTCCTTATTGTACGTACGTCTAACTCGAGATCTTCCATCAGTAACATGGAACAAAAACGACTGTCATCGGATAAGTTAATCCTCATACAATGGACCTAATTGTGGCACTGAGGAGGGAGACACCAGAGTGAATAATGGACGTTTAATTAGTCTGCTGGCGCGATCGATATCCAGCGAGTCCGAACTGTTCTTGTGAGAGACTTACCCAACTTCCACTCCCGGGTCAGTACTCTGCTAGATGGGTGTACATCTTACAATGGGCAGAAGAGTCGTATCTTCTTATTGAGATGTCACTTTTGGTCTGACAGATCGTGGGAAATCTTTCACATATTGAATTGGTTACTCGATGTTTTCGTCGAAGCAATCATAGAATGGTGAACACCTATTTGCCGACCAAAATGGCTCGTCCTGACAATTCAACGTTTATTAATCAACGGCATATGTGCATCCCCATGACAAATCGAGCATTACGCGTATACCCATACCTATGGTGACAATCAATATGTTGAGTCCATTTAGCTAAATCCGAGATAAAATGCAACAAAATATGGCATATGTCTTATTAGTGGTTAATCAAGTCAAGTGGCGTGTCTTAAATAATTTTCTGAGCAAATGCCATGGTTCAATAATGTTCATTGTCTCCTCTATGAAATCGAGTTATATGGGGCGTCTAATTCGTCTAGACATTGATAATTAAAGAGGATTCTCAACTGGAATAGACCCAGAGAAATATAAGAAATGAGTAGTTTAACCAACCCTCTCTTTGGGACAAATAGTGTTTTGTCACCAGACACAACAACTCCTTTGAATCTTACACGTTCCCATTTGGAACCAAACAAGCCAAACTTATCATTTCCAAGTTTCTACACTATATGCCAGTTGGACACATACCATGCCAAACTCATCAGTATTCCTCGAATATTCGTGCTATACAGACTTAGGTTTAATGAATCAAAAGACGCACACAGCAAACATTACATTAACTGCAAAAAAATAAAGCCCAAAATGACGTGACCTACATCTAGTTTAGTCTGTTCTTATGACCCCATTGTGGATGTCTTCAACCCAGTTTTCTTCGATGTCATGAATTCGTTCCTCAATTTGGGGTTAACTTGCATATTGACTTAATTCGTCCGCTATCCAACTATGCTATATAAAAAATGAATAGCATGCTTTTGGTTATATTTCACCCTTGAATCCGAGAACGATTACGAATTATATTTCTGGCGACAGAAATGTGTGGTGAGGCTAAGTGTGATGTAGCATGTCTGTCTACTCGAACTGGTAGGTCTCTGCTCTCATTGGCATACAAACGAAAACAAAACAAACCGCATTTCTTGATAGTTGTTAGTTACATTACCAATATTTCTTCGAATAATAGCTAGCCCAATCTTCGGCAAGTCGCTCATTTAAAATCAATTACTTTTTGTTACTCTGCTTCGAATAGGTATGTCCTATACATATTTAGTTAATAAGGGAGAATCGTTTCTTTCATGTCTGTGTTATTATATAGAAAATCATAATCAAAGTTATGGTGGGAAGTGAGCTAGGCCAAAATGATATGCATGCATTCATTAAAGACGTACGGCTGGTAACAGATGCCCTCCCTTCAAAACAGCATGTACAGTGAACTCGCCACCACACATTGTCTTCTAGAAATATTGTTTAGATCAAAAGAGATAATTGCAGGAATTCAGAACTAAAACTGGACATATAGATCTAGAAAGTATATGTAATAATGTAACTGTTTGGAAGTTCACCATTGTATACTTGTATTTGGCATTGAGTAAATGTAAAATGACATCTGCAAGTATGAACTATTCAGAGAAGTGTATTTTTTTATAATCTCCTAGGGTTATTTGTGTAGTAGTGAAACGTTCTAAAGAGCAGGGTCTGTGATGTTACATTAACTTTATTACAACCCAGTGTTATCGAAAATAACCAAAAGATAAAAGCATCGGCTTCGCCATTTGCTGGCAAAAACAATATTTATGTAGTGGAGTCTTTTCCGTTTAACTGACGGCTCCTCTATACAGCCTTACTGTCCTGGAACGATTATATCTCATCCTCTTTATATGACACAATGTATGTCAGTTTCTGTTTTATTTTGACAAGATAAGGCTTGCCGTCGAGCAATCTGGGATGCACTTTATCAAGGATTCCAATGCAAATTCAACCTATTTTTTTTATATCAAATTAATGATATAATAACCCAATTATGAGACATATTTTACGTTTTGTTTAAACTCCAAACGTTTTGGATAAATTTCATTTTTCACGCTTTATTTTTGCCTAATCTTCTCGTGTGTGTTTAAAAAAGTAGAAAATATCTGTATCGCAATAAGTAATTACAGTAATAAAAAAACAACAGTTTAATTTATGGATATAAAGGTTTATGTACAGTCCAGGACATTTTTCAATCCGCATATTTGGTAATAAATATGATACTTAACGTTTTAATTACTAAAGTTTCAATACAACTGTTTGAATAATAAATTTTGCTGTTTAAACCCAAGAGATGCCTAATAAAGACACACGGATACCATGTTCATAAAATTGTTCTTCAACAAGTTGCTTTATTTGATTGGGGTTATGCGCTATACTTAAGGTTCTTTCATTACTATGGCGACTTAGCAGACAATTCGGCAAAGCCTGCCATCGTGAACTACCCTATTTTAAAAACAAGATAACATAAGACATTTACAGGACGCCAAAACAAATCGTCTTCCTGATTAGCCCAGAGCACCAGGGCACAGGAAGCTCCCACCCTATCATCAGTTATAATTCAAATAATGCCATGCAGATACGAACTCGATTCATATAAAATTTTCATTAATTGAAATCATCGTTTATGAATGCATGCCTGCTATAGCTGATAACACTAGAAGCCATTCAATTTCAAATACGTTAAATATCGCTTTCTCATACTTTTATTTTGTCATTTACTTTTTACTGTAACAATATGGAATTCAGACCTCACCGTGCCATATCCCTTTGTTCGTGCTTGTTTAGTTAATGGCATTTAGTAACCCATATAAAATATATTGATAAATATATATGTACATAAATTTACAATGACTTACAGAGCAGGGAGAATGATATAATACATTTCTCTACACAGTTAACTATTTACTAACGAATTATCCACAAGTGGTGTCAATTATTATTATATCTACATCACGTTTTAGTCAAATTATGACTTATCTGTCTCCTTCACGGACGGTTCTTCTTTAGAGACTTAATCTGCAATTCTCTTTTTACGCAGCATTTAATTACACTAATCGAGCTGTACTGCACCTGATACACCTATACACTCCATTGATATAGTTATTTGCAAAAACTTAACCAGAACTGTATGTCCATTTGAAGCACAGTTAAGAACTAGGCAGAATTATAGCTAGTGAGAAATCGCATCTTTCATCTTAACAAAATTACAAAATATTCTGAAACATCGAAATTCAGCTAGTTTTATATGATTCCTATATTAGGTTAAGAAGAGAAGATAACAAAACAGCATTTATATTTATACACATGGCTTATTTACACACAAATCATTATGCAACTGAAATATTTTAAGACAATAAATTCATGTATCAAAGATACTAAAATACTTACACAATATTTTTTTCTTGCGTGCTCACATTTCCACACAAAATAGACTTGGTATATGTGTCCTGAGATATTAACATGTGGTTAAGAGCATTGTTTTTGGAGAGCGATAGACTTGTGATTTAGATTTGTTTCTATGCAAATTTCTAACACTTTCTTACATGGCCAGGTATTTTAAACCATTTTTGTCTGTACAATCAATAGACAGCGTGAAATATTTCGACTTGCTTCTTTGCTCCAATCTGTAAGGGGCTTTGGAAGTGGATACGTTGAAACCGATCAATAGATAAGTAAGACAAACGAGAAGCCGAGTCTATTTGATCTTTCTGCTGGTGTTTTAGATGCAATGAGAACAGTAATTGATCGCTTCAGTAACGGGGGAATTAAAGGTGCTAAAGATTGTTGCTCTCTATTAACAGTTGATTTACAGTGCGGAAGCGAGGTTTCCTGCGAAAGGAAATGTCTTAATTCGCCACTTGCCTGACAAGATTAGTCATTGCTTTTGTTCTGCCTAGAGAATTGGAAGTGGGGCAGAACTATATCTCATCGTTTTCTGCCAGAGAATGACGGAATCTAACTAATTCAGACAACAGTCTTTTGCAATAACTTATTCTTAACTAGGATTGTCTCCTGGCGCATGTGGTTAATTAGTTCACGAGACCAGAAAATCACAACCAGAGTGAAACCAATTTTGATAATGATGGCAATTACATATATATAATCAAACTTTAAGGGGCGGACATTTTTCTATTGGATGGATCGGGGTACGTAGAGAGTTTAAGTGTTTTGGTTTAACAAGTTGTTTTACATCGGCCTCGCTGTCTTCATCATCACCATCATCACTTTCATCGCTTTGGGTTCCATTCCACAATAAAGGAGTGCTGATTGTCTCCCTTACAAAACAGCCTTTTGTGGTTGGGTGTTTAATCTCGTTTATTTTACCGATTGTGTTTTGTAAGGAGCTCACACTGAGTTCCTTTGGTTGACCCCAACATTCCTCTTTGCTGTCCCGTATTGAACTAAGGACCTCTCCTTGTGAGGAATCACTTATCACAGACATGTCAGTCGTACTTCCGATACTCACATCCTGGCTAGTCTTGCGATTAACTTCGTTTTTACCTTTTTTCGGTAACTGACAAGAAAATCCATAATCACTTACACTTCTGATACGAGATGGATGTTTAATTTCACCATTTCCATCCGACGTTTTAGCAGATTTTAAATCAGATGTTGTGATGTGGTCATGGTCAATCTCGTCAGAAACGTGTGACGCTTCCAGAACAGTGCTCAGTTTTCGACCGTCCTTATTTCTTTCGCTACCATGTGATACTAACACCGACAAAAGGCTCTTATCAGAGGATTGTGCCGAGCACTCTTGAGTCGGAGTTGGAGGTGCACTAGGTGTTATGGTTTTCGTGGTGCTACTGCCTAGAGAGACTCGAGAACCGCGGTGGCACTCAGACCATTGGGTGGTCACAGATACGTCCATAGAATTCTGCTGCATGTTGTGTAGAGCAATGCTGTTGTTTCTCGAATGGATGATTGATCTTGAAGACACAGCCCCTTTGTATTTGTTCGCCTGCTTCGTGCACAATCCGTATTTAGAAAGCATTAAGAATAAATCTCTTCGAAATTGTTTCGTGAGAATAGCGTAGAGGAATGGATTAGCACACGAATTAAGAGGATAGAAAAACACTAGTAACACTTTTGAATTTGTAATGTCTATTAAAGGCATTCCTGCAGAAGCCGTGAGTCCAAAAAATGCTATTGGCGCCCAACAGGCAAAGTTGGTAAACACTAATAACGCCATTCGCTTGGCAATAGTAGCATCACTGCTTCGAGCTGTCGAATCACTTCCACGAACTCTCCAGTACATATTGACGTAAGACGCACAAATTACTATAAAAGCCAACCCATTAAGTATCAGAATAGTTAACACGTAGGCAATATCTGTGCTATTGGATACCTCCATAGGCAAACAAATGCTGACGGTACCATAACCACTAACCCCTGCCAGCGGGAGGGCAGCCATTGAAATAGCATAGAGCCAGCCTAAGGCCATAATAGCACAAGCTTGACGCATTTTAAGTCTCTTTGTCAGATGGATTGCGTGACTTATGGCATACCACCTCTCCAAGGTGATTACGGACAAGGTATAAACAGAAAGTTCACTGGAAAACACGGTTAAGAAGCCAGCAGTTTGGCATCCTCCCTCGTTTTGCCAAGCGATAGCGTGATTGAAATATTCCCCTAGAGTATGGATGTCAATTGAAGCCAAAATCAGCAAATAAGCTCCCATTAGGAAATCTGCGAATGCCAAGTTACACATAAGGAATTTGGCTACACTGAGCTTACTGTTATTGCTTAACAGGACCAGAATCACAACTGTGTTTCCCAGGAGGGCTGCCAATAAAACAAACCATACAATCACACGCAACCATTCATAGCCCATTACATCCTCACATGGATTGAACGCGTCAGGCTCGGGTGTACAAACCACTTTACGGACGTCTCTAAATACTTTTCCACAGTTAATATGGGTATGGCTATCATTTGGATGAATCGTGGTACCCTCGTGATAAAGTCCACCTGGCCTTTTTCCAGAACTATCCTTCTCATTGGGGAAATTATGATTTAAAGGATCACTGGGAATGATAGGCCCAAATCCACCCCCACCACCGTAATGGTCGTCTGGTAATGGCTTAGGTGTATGGTGAACATCAAAAATACCAAAGCCGTGAAGACTATCATTCATGTCTAACTCATGAGGCGAAAAATCACCAAATTTCATACTGTCCTCATTTCCATCAATGGCCAAATCATTCCAATTGTCAGTTGATCGGAAATCTGCCTGTTTCCTGTTTGAACGTTTACCTCTCATTTCGCCACCGACTGTCAGTTGATCGACGCCAATAGTAGTATGCTGCTCGGTCGAAGGTAAAATAGTAGTGGCACACTTCGCTCTTACGGCATCCTGCAGTTTTTCGTACTTCTCCCATTCATCGGGATTTTGTATCTCCGGATTTTTGAATGCACAACAGTGGTGAGGATACGTTAGCTTTGCCACTGTTAATTTTTCAAATTTGACGACAGAAGGGAAGTGTCTAAGCGAAGGGGTTTTCTCTAAAAACAATTCTTCTAGGTCGTCGAGGCCGTCAGTTGGTAACTCCATTATGCTGGTCGCTGAAAGCTCCCTGTTCAACAAAAAAAAAGAAACAATTGATACAGAATAAGAATAACTGCGAACAAGAAACTCATGTTCGTATACATCCTTTTTTCGGTTTTATTATACCATCATCAGTTAAACATATACAAAGAGTACAAGGCTAGTAGAGTTTAAATAACACAATGATTATAGTGAGTTAACCGATAAAACAATTTAACGTGAAACTTTAAAATTTGGAATGAACTTTGACCCTGAAATGAGAAACGATTGGTGTCCCGATTAGTATAGAGCACACTGCTTTGGCTTAGGAGAATTCGTCATTTCTCTTCTAAAAAGTTTTGTGTTTTTTATAATGTAAACAACCATCTCTATAAATTGTGTTACAATTTTACTTAAGGAATAACATTGAAAAGTATTCTTGACAATTCATAAACTTACAGGGTATTAAGCTTCCGCACCCCTACAAACGCTTCATTCCCCAGTTTCACTAAAGCTTTGTTTCCGGTAAAGTAACTGAAAAACGAAACGAAAGAACTTGATTTTAGAAACACTGACCTTTATTATACTTTTAGTTTATACAGAAACGAATACTAAACACACGCAATCCAGCCAGGAGTGTCGACTAAGTATCATGAATTATTAATGGTGTAATCTGTGTCAGGAAAGAAATACTTACAGCTTATTGATTAATGCTCCTTGAAAGGCTCCATCTTCCACCTGACTTATTAGGTTGTTCTCGAGATGTCTGTCAACAAATAAAACTACCAAGATAAGTACTCAATGGCAGCTCACTTAAAACAGCCAGGTAAAATAACTTTTATTATACAACCAGTTCGAATTCAACGGTATTTGGGGACAAAAATATCCATGCTTTTGAAAATGTTTGGATTGTTACGATAATAACAGTTAACGCTATTATTTTGTTTATTTACACATTTCACGCTGAGCTGAAAAATGCTAAACTTTTATGTTGGTAGCTTTCGCCGTTTAATAGCTGCCTTCAGAGACAAAATATAAAGTTATTCAACGCTGTGAAAGGCAGACAAAAAAGACAACACATGCATTAACATAGAGCATTGTAGAGAACAGACGCTAACAGGGTGAGAACAGGATTGTCATTGGGCATAGTATAGAGTGCAGAATTGAACACATCAAATTACATTATTATGTTTAGATCTTTAGGGACACGACACTCACAATTCTAAGCTTAAGAGCATTGTCAACTGAAACTTACATTGCAATGTGCGTTTTGAATCCGCCGTCTATAAGTCACTTATCTAGTTCAAACCCATTCGTACTGCGTTGTGTTTAATTTTAATTATATATTTCAAACCAATGGTATAAGTAACTGTTAAAGAAAACGACTTACAGTCTGAAGGTCTTTACTGTAGAGAAAGCACCCGTGGAGACGAAGCTTATGCGGTTCACGCTCAGATCACTGCAAAATGAAAACAACAGCATGGAATTGCAATGCTGAGAGATTGATTAAAATTAAGCAAAACTCATTTTTAACGTGAAAATTCCTCTGGAGTACGTTTTTGAGTGAGACACTATGTTAGAGATACTTCAAACACTCATAACCACACTGTAGTGCGTTCTTAATGAAAGCGAGAGGACAATCATCTCCTTAACAAACAAACATAGCGAAATATAACAAATGTGGTGTTAAATTTTATGTCTTATTCAAAACCTATTTGCTAAAGAATGTATCATAAGACTGCTTTCTCATATGTTTACTGGGACTTTTGTCAATAACTTTTGATTGTCCTGTAACTATTGGGAAAAAAAACCTATTAGCTACGTACATTTCTTGCATAACGCCAAGATTCTGATAGCTTGTGTTAAACTTGGAGAAATCTGGTATCTCAGTCAACCCGCTTCGTCGAATATATCTGCAAAAATACATTTCAGTTTACAGAGAATATGCTTGGCATGTAATACATTTATTTATTTGATTAGTATTGAACGCCGTTTTCGTAAGTTCCTGACTTAAATGGTGAATTTGCGTATAAACCGGACGGAAAAACTACTAAGCGATCTCTGCAGTCCCCGGAAAACTTCCATTATATACCAAAGGTCGACAGGTACTAAAATGTCATCTGTCTCGTCTCACGCGCGTATCGTGTCTTGTTTATATACGACAACATAAATTCACTAACTATAACTACGACCATTCTTTTTCCTTCTTATAGTAAACTCCTATTATAGCCTTACAAAAATATGCCTCACGAAAACAAGGAGAAGTCATGTCTGGTCTGTATTTAGGTGTCAGATGGTAGGAACAAGGCTGGCAGTTTGGTCATAAAGTAAAACATATGATCAAGCAGTCAGTTTAGTACACCTTGTATCCAAGAAAATACTCTATTTCCGTCTTGTAACTTCAATTTCCGGACAGTGCTCAATATAACTTTATAACAGATTAGAATTCTACAGTTTTCAAGACGATCTGGAGGCGCCTCTATAGGAAGTCGAAAGGCACAGAGAGAATTAATCACAATTCTAACATCAGCGTATGAAAATGGAATATCATTGTGTATTGAGAAAACTTGCAGACTTTCCGTGCTGATCCAACCAGCCGGTACTGACCGTTCGTTAAGAGGACAATGCGTTGGCCGGCCTTCAAGCACCTGTAGCGAATGTTAACATTGACGTACACGGCTATCGGCTCATCCCGCAGAAGTTATATTAGCGATCTGGGGGGAATTATCAGCACACTGACGTTTCATTTTGGAGAGTCGGCAGTGAAATAAGCTGTGTGTGGCCTGCTAAAACAACTCCCTCTGAACCATATTCCCCACCAGTTTATCCAACGTCCAAACTTGCATGTTGTGGCACCATGGGATACGTTGACGTCGCCGCAAACGTCTCAATACATGACCAACCGATCGTCTCGCGGGATTTGTCACCTGACCATTTGATCGGACACTCAATGAAATTAGGCACATTGTCTGAAATCTTGGTGACCCATCCATGTTACTAAAGACCCGGAGGAGTAGAGACACGTGCTCTACCTCTTCTCGGATGTTTTAGGTTTCACATTGAGACGGGTATACCGATCCCATAAAGGAAGATACGTGCATCTGTTGACAGAGAGTCTCCAGTTTCACGGTGTTCAGCTCTAAAGGAGATGTTACGATCAGCTGGATCTCAGCATCTCCCGCGTTCAGTTCCAATAAGTCGACAAACGTAAAATTACAGGTCGAATTAATTTAGGGCTCGATTGTCATTTACACGGCTCGTGATTGTCAAATGTTGCATGTCCATGACAAATGATACCATGTAGACTCACAGGAATTTTTGTGTGAGGGGCTACAAAAGTTACTAATTCTTACGTTCGGGCACTACATCACTTAAGGAACATGTGACAAAGACCTTTCAATCAAAAATATTGCATTTCATAAAATGTTACATGAACGATCAAAATCAAATAAGATGACCCCCTTAGCTTTTAATTGTTTTTAAAAGAAACACAGTTCATCACAGTAGCCTTACACTCCTCGGTCAAGTGAAGGATCTTATATATAAGGAAAATCTAACACTGTCAAAGGTTTATGACTCAAAAATTATAAACTTACAATGTGTGTAGAGAAGCGAACGAATGAAGAACGCCATCACCGATATGAGTGAGTTTGTCACAGCCGTAGATTTGTCTAAAATACAACAATAAACACAACATGTTTGTCATTAATCCAGAGATATCTAAATAGGGAATGGGATTTATAGAACAAACAATAAAAGGTAGTGAAATGATCGTGTTAACAAAATACTAGGAGAGTGCTACCCCGAATAATTCCGCGTATCTACAGCTGTAGATACCCGGAATGAAATAAACGCCGGAATGAATGAAATTATTTCGTTCGGGGATTTTATTTCATTCCGGGTATCCGAGAGATGAAAATCGACCATAATTGCACTAAAGCTTGAAAACGTAGCAAAATAACATTTGAAACTAAAACGATCGATCTATGATGCCTTACAACATCCTCCTAACCTCTCATATAAGTCAGTTGGAAAATTGAGGTCAAGAAATAAATGTAAACTGTTTCTTTAGCATGCGTATTTTAGCTGATAAAAGTGATAATGAAAACCACTCATCCATGTCAATATCGGTGATGAGAAGAAATGATACAATTTAATGTACTATGCATAGGCTTTAGCCGCATCTATTCCTGTTTATTTAGTTCCGTTTGGCTGACAGAAAAAACTACTAGTTTTTTTTCTAGCCTTCTGTGTAAATGATGACTAATGTAAAAAAAGTCGACATGCAGGTAATGCTGCCGCGCTTTGTCAGTCTCATTGTCAAATAAGTCTGATTGATAAGAAAAATGGCAAAAGCACTCTTTCCACCCTGTTACGTATTATTAATTTTACTTTACCAGGTTCTGTTTTTATTAGCTGAAATTTTAAAGCACACTTGGGGTTGTTATCAAAGCGTCTATTGAGGTTTAATTGTATGCACTATAATTACTCAAAACGGTCCCATTGTACATATTTGGAAAATGGTTGATCACGTACATCATTCAATTAAAAGTATTACAGTGTTTCCCTCGCAAAATAATAGTGTTCCAAGGCTCTACAGACTCTATAGACTCTATATATAAGACAATGGAGTAAGCCTTTGAATGCCTTTGAGGCTTAGAAGTAGTTACGAAAACAGTAAACAGTAAATTATATATCCACCCGTCTTGATGGGTACAGAGGCCATTATTAGGTTATATCTGATTAAAAGGTGTTTACTCCACAAGTCTACAGTGTTTCCAGATTGTATTGATCAGAATGACTGGAATGCATAAGATTTGTCAGATTGTTAAAGCTTGTTTATAATCATCTCTTCTGCATTGCAGCATAGTATATTTCCTCCAACCAACCCCACCCCCCAAATATTTGTTTTGTGCTAGAATATTAGAAAGCTGTGGGAATATCTTCTGGCTTATTTTTTATATACACTGTATATTCAGTTTTTGAAGACTTGGACACTCACAATATTTCCAACTTATCCAAACCGCTGAATGCGTCCTTCTGCACCTCTTCCAAATCAGTGGCATCTTTAATGTAGCTGAAATATATACAAAACGATACAGGATAACGCCGTTACATTAAACAGGGAAACGCCCAATGTTGAAAGACATGATGTTCTATACCATTCAGTTACACATCCAGGAATGGTAAAGAGAGGCAGATATAAAAGCTTCAACAAAACAGAGTATATAACACAGTATAAAACAACGGCTTGTAGAAAAGGAAAGCCTTGGAGCTATGTTTGCGTTGCTTTGTGTATTTTATATGTCTGTATATTCCCTTTAATTCGACGAGCCTTTTGTCTAGGCCTATAAATACGCAGATGAAATACAGTTGTATTGTATTTTATAAAATCCATTCCAGGCGTTTTCAAAATAAATTGTTGATAAGTTGAAATTTCATGTTGTCAAGTATTATAGGCATATCAAAATTGGATAGAGATATACGAGGGATTACTAAAGAGGAAATACAACACCAACATTGAAATTCCAAACAAATTTGGTTGCGACTGACATAAATTGTTTATGTAACATATTATGCAAAATAAAGTTTGTGGAAAAGACAAGGCATATCGTGCACAACGAACAACAAATGACCGACGCGTTGAACCATGAAACCAAATGTGTCAAAATCGCGTGGCATATACGGACATTTTTACCAACAAAAATTATGAATCAACGTCATTTGCTGACCCGAATTACAAAGTGTAATCTTTGTTGAGGCATCAATACTTACAGTTCTTTCAGCTCGGGAAGATGTTGGAAGGCGTGGCTTTTGATGGTACTGATCTTCGACTTACTCAAGTAACTGTAATTAAAAAGGAACAAATTGGTACAACAACGTTGAGAACGAATCGACATAGAATCGGGGTATTCATATAAATTATTTTTAGAGCGTCCAAAATAAAATGTTTCAAGTAACATTTTCTCGTTCGCTGGTCTTCAATTGTATCAGATACCTTCTCATGTATTAGTTAAAACCACATAAAACCACGGACAAATTTTCGCCCAAAAATTTCGTTTATGTTCTGTCGGCAGGACAAGCTCTTCATTTCATTTATTTGACCAAAAGCATACAGATATGTACAAATCAATACAAAGAATTCGAACATATATTACGTACGTGGGATTTTGAACTTAAAATGACGTACAATGACATAAAACACGAGGCCTATATGTGGACTACAAGTGATCACTACCACATGTGCGGCGCCTCAGCACAGATACTGGCAACGGTGTCAGCCCTATACCGTTGTTTCAATTAGAGTTAGTCTTTTTCTCAGGCGGAGTAAATCACCAATGATAAGATAAATGCAATTTTATATCATTTCAGTATCTCTTGATTTAGATTGAACCAAATGGATATTAAATTTTGCGGATTCCAACCTGATATCTGTTGTTACCTCAGATTACGGAATTTGGCAACATTTTTATAATGACAGATCTATATCCTAAATATCCTACAACTGTATCACATATATATAACTTTATTTTTAATTGTAAAATATATTCATTGCGAACGTAAATAATTGGGAGGCGGACTATTATAATTCCAGACTTTCCGGCTTGTGTGGAGTGACACAGTAGGTTGTTGTGGGTCTTTTTGTTTTTAGTTAAGTCACACCACAAACACAGACACATTTAATGCAATGAAAACTTATTCTGTTTTTGTTTCCTATTTCATGTAAATTTTCAGCAAACGCCGGAGATGGTTGGTGGTGTAAAAACAGTTCCCGGGTTTTCACCACAAATCGACCTTGTAAATCGTCATATAAGTTTAAATACTTTTCAGTACGGTACCACATTAAATATTAACGAAGTTAAAAAAGCGAATAATTTGGATTGTCTTTAATACTGTTGAGTTGAGATAGAGTGGATGTACAAAGTTGGAAATTGAACAATCAATTGATTAGGAGTTAAGATCGACTTATTATGTATCACACAAAGCGAGAAATTACTACGATTATGTGGCCCAATCTGTGTTTCCACCTAGTGTTGTATGCCATCTTGGTAATCTGTAAAAAAAATACGTGAATTAATTTACAACTCTACATAAGGAAACCTTTACGGGAAGCACGTACTGTACCTCTACCACTTTGATGATCGAGATCAGTCAAAGGCGCTCTTTAGTTCAATTCCCTTTTCCCACGATGAATATAGCTATAAATATCACCAAAACAAAAATGTATTGATCACTAAAAATATGATTTTTAAATTTTGAAACGAATGAGGAATCCGCGGGAACAAACGGAATCTAGGTTTTGTATGGAGGAATACATTATACAAGTTAGTCGCGTTTAATTAATGGTAAATAATGCGCCCTATTCGATGTTAATCCCAGTCTGATCCCGTGCTATATCTGTGTGGATTTCCTCTCGGTGGTAATCACCCATAACAGCTGAACTCAGAAACATTGTATCTTAGATTACGGCTCACTACACTGCTTAAGGGAATACACAATGACTAGTAGTGAATGATAAACGACTGTCTATTAGCATTTACATCAATCGGTAACGGCACACATGTATAGAGAGAGCTTGACGACTTATCATATTTCCAGAGGTCTGAAATATTTTAAGCTCACCCATATTGTGGTGTTTCAAACATATAGATGACATTACTATAGTGTTACAGACAAACTAACTCAATAACTTAAACAAGACATAAAAAGACATAAAGTCAAATTTGTCAGCCTAGAAAATAAAGCCGCCAATAGATTACCATATATAACCATTCGGATTTTTAAATAGATTACATACTTTTGAAAATTTAGATCAGTGTCTCTGAAGCGGTCACTGGCTTCTTCTCGTTTAAATGTCTTACGATAACTTCAATCAATTGCAATACTGCGATAGATTCATATTTCACTGACAACGAACAATCAAAGCTCTCACTAAGGATGTAAGAATTAGCGACTAGGGGTCAAGAGGTTAATCTTTGATTTTTTTTCAAACATATCACAATGTTTCATGAATGGATGTATTCTTTATTCTGTACGGCCTGAAACAATCGAGTGATTATTCGTTAACATCATTTATAAAATTGAATTTGACCAATATATCCATTGGCGGAGTTCAAAATTTTATTTATTTGTCTTCGCGCAGAGATGTCTTTTTTTTCGTCAGCCCAATGAGAAACAAAAATAAGGAAAATATCACAAATATAGTATTTCATGGACACAGCTCTTAGTGTCAAGTTTTGTGACATTTGTGAACATACCCCAACAACTACAGCGTTCGATACAGTGAAATACAATGCAAACGATGACAGCCGAACTGCATTCCTGTCAAGATCGACATTTTCATGGAGATTAAACGACTGGTCAATTACGTATATGGGAATATACATTCAAATGATTTAAATGATATATGAATAGTGACAGCCACAAAATAGGTGGATTTCCATAATTATTTTATCCCCTTATTCCTAGTTTTGCTTCCTTTAAGTATCTTCGTGTTGCAATGTCACTTATTTAGTGATTCTGCCTTCAGACTTGAGAAATGCATTTGTGTTTATATAGTGTACTATTAACAAAGCTAGACTGGTTAAATCTCTCAAATGAATCGTCAATCCGGTTTTAGTGTCGACAAGACAAGTGCTCACAGTGACAAGTGGGCATCAGCGACAATTATTCTCCTGGTATGTTTCGTGGACAATTTCTAAGAAGAAGCAAGATTAATAGCTTTACGCTGAGATGTTTTATTTGAGGAAACCTCGAAAGAGTTAAAGAGTATTATTCGGATTACTGTTTATACGAAATGAGATTCACAGGAACGCATGACTAAGTATCGGACGGAGACCAGACCACACTATAAACTATTTATGTAGCGCATGGAGATTGATTGGTGCTTAACGCCGTGCACAAGGGTATTCCATTTACATGACGTCGATGTATTCCAACCGTAAATACCTACATAAATACAACGACATTATGTACAAGCACTCCAAGATTAGCTCTGTTGGGAAGACAATGTTTCTCCAGTGCTGACTATTACAGCCACTGTGTATGTCTGTGTATTTGACATTCTAAGAGGATAGCGAATAACATATTTTTTATGTAAGGCTGTGTCTCGGTTTATTATTGTCTCTATGGAATAGAGGATTTGTTATGTTGTTGGCGTCTGTAGAGCGCAGGAGTCTCACCTAAGTCATTGGCCGGTCTATGGCCAGTATTGGTCAGTCTATGGCCCGTCATTGGCCGGTCTATGACCCGTATTGGTCAGTCTGCGAAATATTGTCAACTGAATAGTCCCACTGTCCTCCCACGAATGGTGTTAAAATGAAGTATGTTTTCTCTTGACCAAAGTATTTGTTTCTTGTCATCGTCTTGTTCTTGGCGTTACGACAAAACCCCTAGTCCAACAAGACACAGATAAATTGTAAGCGTATGTTATTCCCTCCACACACCCTGTTAAATCTTTCTTGGTTATATCCAGAATTATGTTTCGGTGCTAACATGTGTTGTGAATAACTTCATCCGTTGCTCATCGTGTGGTTATCCGAAAACATGTAACTCGGCTCGGAAAATTTCCACGTGAAAGCCGCTGTTGAAAATGCAACTTATTATTTGTTTCAAGTTTCCCATATTATTATTATGAATGTTTTTGTTACTCTGTTGCAAGTGAATTACTTTTTGGGGGCTTTACTTTCTGACGTTATCATGAATATTTATCAGATGCAACAAGTATCCCTTCTATGTCCCAACAAATATTTAAATAAATATAAAATAAACAATAGGAATCATATCTGCTTAAACGCAGGATTAATGTTTCAATCTTCCATCTTCAAATTAATAAATTATACTATCTCATGTTGTGTTTTTCCCTATGATTTCGAGATAACATATTTTGAATAAGACGATAAACAGAAAAGGTGCAGATATATAACGACAAGCATAGGAGAGACGAACTATCAGATTCCATATCTGGATAGTGTTATGCAATTAGCGTGAAAACGTTATACTATAACCGCCTTTACACGGGCATTGAAAAGGCGACCTGCAAAGATCCGCATCATTTTAGTTAACCAATTCATTTTGCAGTTACTCGGCACTGTTGACAGCGCTGCCACAAAGTGTATTGGCACCTAACCAGGTAGCTCAGACGTGCAACGACCCAAAGGAAAACTTCAACGACACAAAGTAGGTGAACTATTTTAGATCGCGTAGAGTTAACAAGGACAAAACATGTGAACTAAACTGATGCGGATTATTTTTACCTAGGACATTTCGGATAAGTTAAGTTCATCCTTTCGCGATAAAATCTGATCCGGATCAGGGACGGCTCAGACCCACCCATATTTGCCCGTGTCACCCCGCTTATATAACACAAGGCTATGTTTGGATCATGGCCATTTCATATGTAAGGGCCAGTCAAAGCAAACATATATATTTTTTGTAATTTTCAATAATCTCGCTGTTCTGACAGTCCGGTACTTGCTAAACTGTTTTAAAAAGTGTTAGAACTGTGTTTAAAATGTGTTGAACAGGTGTTATTTATCAAATATGATTAGTCTAACGAGCAATTAAGTCCTTTGTAAGCTGGGTCTGGTTGTGTCAGTAATGCAGCTTAACCAGATGAAGGATTAGGCTGTATGTCAACAACATTCTTTGACACCACTTACATTTAAGTTTAGATTTGGACAAAATCCGACTGGTTGTAAAGCACTCCTGTATAACACATTCACACATTCACACATTTAACACTTTCTACACTTACAGGTGAAAATGAAACGAATCTGCTGCGTTTGCACAGCAAGATCCTTATAGAATAAGCATCCTCCGACAGTAGTTTGTGTTATTCTTAGTTTCTCAACTAGAAGGATCCAAATGACTTGACCGGATTCCTACACAATGGAGACATCTGATCACAAAGTGTGATGCTTCTATCAATTCTTATAGAACGATTGTAAAAAGTCTGATTTAAACGTTTCAAAAATTACGTTTCCGTTAATTTTAAAACTTAAATTCGTAATATTATTAGATGCACAACAATCGATAGTGGAGAAAATCGACAAATTAGGTATTGTTTCCTGCCAAAATGGATCAATCATGTGCAAACAAAATAAGTACTGAATTGAATTTCAAGCAGGTGCTACCTTGGACGTCTGGGGCTTGTATCTTTTACTTCCATTGATCACTTGGTGAAACAATGACGTTTTCTGGTAAATATAAAGGGAAAGACCTTGCTGAATGTTATGATTATCCTAATACTAGCTTCCAGAAATCGTTAGATTCGCAACATGAGCCGTTGAGAGTGCAGGCAGTTTCAAACAATTATTCCCACGCTATAGGTCTTACTGTTTTTAAGATTGGTTCTAGTACACTTTCTTTCAATTAGAAACAAATCAGGAACACTTTAAGTATGTTGTACATGGTACACTTCAAGCAAACATATTTCAATTTCAACCATTCATCAGTCATCTGCACGACATGCAGCCATTCATCAACCGGAATAACACTTAATTCTTGATGCAAAATCAACACATTTTCTCCCACATTGCCATTAAGACAAAACATTACCACGGTAACTTCTCATCTCCCTGGCTTCTGTGAAAACTAATATCGAGGAATTTCAGGTTCAACTCAAGATTGATATGAAAAAAATTAATGAATGGTAATTTGAAATAAATGCATGATCTTATATGGGATGCAGTTGTAGAAAGTATAGCTTGGATCATGTAAAATTGAGTTGTTCTTCACTCCGTCTACCGTATGGCGCAAATTATCATTGCTGTGAAACGCGCAACGTGTACACCAGACACGAGCAAAGTCTTAAAGGCCGTTTAAGGAACATAAAGGATGGCCAGACAGTTTATTTTATGAATACATTCGGTGGCAAATAAATCAAAAATAATGTTTGTGAAATTCGGACAGTTAAATGCTGTAATGGAGATGGATTAGTGGTACAAACTCTAGTCTGTAATGGTCCGTCTTTATACCAGATGAAAGGCGAGGGTTATTGTACAGTTCATCTAGTGACCATTGGGGCCAATTAGCACCATAACATAATGGAAGTAAAGGCAATATATCTGTATTCGTTATACAGAATTTAGACTGCTTTAACATTCGAGAATTTAAAGTCCTGTCATCTATGGCAATGTAAAAATTGCTAGACTGAATCACATCTGAACTATTCACATTGTTTAAATGGCTTACATGGCCAATCAGATGAAAAATAATCCATCGCTAATACTTAAGTAAGCGTGATACTCTTAGGGCCCAACAAGATTATCATGATGCCTTTATGGGACACCAAATTTTTTCTTCTTTCCATTTAAGCCCCATTTTTTCTCTTTAAAAGGAACAGGCTATAGATTTCCGAGTAATCATCATTAACATATGGACAGCTACGGATTACAACAAATAACTGTTGTTTGTACTGAGCATACATCCAAATGCTGTAACAGCTGGAGAATGAAGAATTAATCAGGTGTCTCATAATATATTCATGCCTTGCTGTCATGTTTTATATTTCTTGGAATTTGTTAGTTAATCGCTCCGATATCATGTAATTAAATGCTTCTTAGTATTGTTTTCGTTACAGTTTCTGTTTTGAAAGCCCTCCAAACAGATCCATGTGAAAGTTAAATGGCTGGAGCCAATATCAAAGGCTTGGAAACTCGAAATTCATCCTTATACACGAAACCAGGAATGAAACCATTTGCCATGTGTATTTAAAAGGGTTTGATAACGTGGGTCATAGTGGACCGCCCCACAATCCTCACTCCTCTATTGCATGGCATCCGTGGTTAACTGTTGGACTGGTTTGCTAGTTTTGTGGATGAACAGAAATAACGTGTTAGAAATGTGTACCAGCTGGAGGCTCTGTGGTATCTATAGTAGGCCCAGTGCTTTTTTTAATACATATACATTAATGACATTGTTTCTAAAGACTTTTCGCGGATGACACTTGCCTATACATATCTATTGAAAATCTTCTTTGGCAGACAGGCTAAATTCCGATTATAAACAAATTTGTTATGGCTTGAAGCACGGCTAGGGCGGTGTAGCCAGAAACCTTACCCCATTTCTCCATACAAGAATAAAACACAAGCGGAAAGTCATGACATTATTATTCACCTTCTCGAGCATGATTTTATCGAACGTAAAAATTCCACAATTACAAACCCATAAAGTAACAGCTGCTGTTTTGATAAACTGCTTGCTTAGCTTCAAATATAGATGAAATAGAAAGTTGTTGAAAATAATGTACGTCTCTCGTACTCCAGGAATTTAAACATGAACACAATTATCTTTTTAACACACTCATGTTTCTTTACCGAGGTAAATGGTTAATAATTTACCAACGTTATGTTTTAAATATTTCTGTTTAGACGAAAGGTTAACAACCAGTTCGACGAATACAGGTACTGTACTGTGTAGCAAAATAATGTTTATTAGGTATGTGGATAGCATATGGTTTAATGATAACCGCAGTAATTCTTCAGTAGCGGGTGTGTTATCTTGTGTTGGTGCAAACCAGCAGGCTATGATGCTAGAAAATCTACAACTTGATGCCCAAGAACAATCAGTAGCTTCCCACCAGGCGTCAGTTGTTGTTAAACGTCGGAAACCGCCTTTTCGAACACTGTGGCTTTCTTTTCTGAAGCATTCGAAACGCACCAGCCGTTACAATTTGAAGAGAATTTTCTCGTTGTTGATATGGTTACTAAAACTTTTCCTTTTTTCAACATTTGCTTTTTGTGTTCCATGTTATAGGGATTTCTTACTTTAATTGACTGTTTGACATCATGCTAATTGTTTGTGTTTTTTGTTTAAATTAATAATAGAGTTCTGGTCACTTTATTGTTCCGTGTGATTCTTGTACAGTCAGTGTTTTGTTTGAACACCAAACTCTAGGATAAAATAACTCATTTATCTTGGTCATTGTTTCAACATCCACAATACAATGAATATTACTCGAGTCTGGTAATTTTCAAAATCACGAGCCTCATCGTACCAAACAGGCTCCCGTGGGATAACCTTTAATTATCTTGTTCCATATTATTACCGCCATGGAGAACCACAAAAAATCATAATTAAGACTAAAATACAGTATTCTAAAGTCGCATATATTCAGCCATCATCTAAGCGACCCACCTCATTGACGGTGTTCAAATGTACACATCCATGTCAGCATGTGCCATTGTTTAAAATCATTTAAACAGAATACCACTTCCACCTTAAAAAAATTCAATACAATTATTTATTTAAAATAAAACATTTTATGGTAGATAAACAGATAACAGCGTTCTCCCTTCTTGATATAATTCTGTTTTATTTATGTAAAATCTTTTGATTACTTGCACCTTCAAGTAAATTACAAGGATCGGCGTTTGTGTAGGCTTTGTCTGTTCAGCAATTCTCTGAATAAAATACGTACTGTTTAAAATGAACTTTTATGGGACGTATTACCCTGTTCACAACCACGAAGTGTTGATAATAAATATCAGAAGACCAAAACAAGATCACCGCAGACGGTACATAACACACTCGGTACAGAAGAATTACTGCGGTTACCAGTAAATCATATGCTATCCACATACCGTCATTTTGCTAAACAGTACAGTATTCTTCGAACTAGTTGTTAACCCTTTGTCTTAAAACATAAACCTGCCCGACGGAGCTGTGTATGAAGTATTGTCAAATTCGGATGAGTTACAGAAATATTTTAAACATTACATAGGGAGATTATTAACCATTGACCTCGGTAAAGAAACATGAGTGTGTTAAAAAGATAATTGTGTGAAATCCGTTGTAATATATATGTTTGAATGATTACAAGAGAAGTTAATGACAAATCTATGCATCGTACATGCTTAAGGGGAAACAAATGTGAACTCATTAATGATAATTCAATGCTTGGCCATTTTATTAAATATGGTAAAAATCTTATGGAGGGCAAAATTATCATTTAATACACCATTAAAAGTATATCTAATTTCATCCACCTGAAGTTATCTCTAATACAATTAGAGATATCAATAATTAGATTAAACATATCATAATCCATTGTGTGGAGATAAATAGACTTCGGTTGACTACAATAAATGTTTATATTGATTTCTACTCTTAAATTGGTAGAACAGACCTAGACCTTAACACTTACCATTTCAGTCGATTTATATAACTTAAGCGTGAACTTGTTCAAGATATTTATGTGTTTAAGCATTACGTAAAGTAAAAAGAAAGTTAAAACTAAACTTTTTGTTTATATTAAAAATGGCCGTTACATTTGTCCTAGGTCGCTGGGTACACCTTATTTAATTGAGTATCCGATGAATCCGTTCGTTAATTACGAATGTGTACATTAGACAAACATAAACACATTACACCGCAACATTTAAGAGGTTGCAAACTGCAAACAAATTACAAAGTGTAACTAATTATCTGTTTAAACATTCTGCTCAGAAAATGTGTCTCTCGTGGAACCTTTATAAAACGACTGCGCTATACGTCAATCAATCAAAGTAAAACACAAAGGGTAACGACTGAGTGAAAAACATTTGTACACAACTTGATACGATTATAGGCTTTACTTTAAGTTAACTTGCTCCACCGTATAACGTAGCTGAAGAAACCATTGTCATAGTTATCGTTAAAGCAGGAATAAACTTCAAACCCAGGTGAAGGTCAAATCAACCCACAGGCAAACAATGCACTCTTTCGCGACAAAAAAGTACATAAAACGTAATTCATAGCGTAATAAGTTACAAACGATGTTTTGGTTTGTGTAGCTTATTGTGCACAATGACAGGTTATGGTCTTGATCCGGCACAATATTTCACCATGCGATGGTAATTCAAGGGTTTCGTTCTTATTTTATTAGGTAGTTTTCTTACAGCGTTGTCAAATAAAAGTACCCAGTTAAATATCATTGTTCGACAGGACCGAGTTCCCCTAATTTTGTCTCATTCGAAGAATAAAATAGCTGACGATTATCCTGATAGGAAAAATTATTTTGATCTGAATTATATTTTTTCTTTATTGCACAAAGACCCATGCAGCGAAAGAAGACACACAGCTCAAGGTACCGCTGCTTTCCCGCTGATGTCGTATAACGAATATTGCCTGCAAAGTGAACCAGGTTTAAAATACTGTGCAGATAACTTCATGATAGGAGTGCTTTTGGTTTCTTTAGCCGCTTAGATTCAATGAAACATATGTAGCACTTACAAGCCTTTGACAAAGAGCCACAGCTCGCGTCATCTAGGTTGAATCACCAATCAATCAAATAAATTCATTGGGTAAAGTCCTGCGATAAACATACTAACGTAGTCATATAATGATGAAAGAGAGAAAACAATCCAAGTCCAGATACAAGCTCATTGATATTGCTTCCATAGAACTTCCCCAAAAAACAGCATACATGTACTTTATTCTTCGATTATTAAAGAAGTCAATAGATATACTGTTGACCAATAATCTATTTGTGCAAATTTGAATGAATTTAGGATAGTCCAATTCAAATTGAATTCAACACCAGACTCCTATAAATCACATGATGTAACTCAGTCATAAATCGTGGATTTTTTAGACACCAACTAGATGAATGAAGATCTAAACATTTGTTAAAGACGCATATGAATTGTTTGCTTAAATCACCTCTTAACATCAAACATTAATCTTCCCGAATATTCATTCTTAATATAGCGATCGAGTTTGGCAATTCGCCAAATTATGGTAGAACTATGATGGACGAAATAATTCATAGCGAAATTTAGAGTATTAAGTCAAATAGTCGTATTTTCAGTTATAATTTCTTAACCTTGGGTAAATGTGTAGCATAGCACAGCTGTACAAGAAACATTGTGTTATGCTGAAAAACACAACGCAGTTTCTATCAAAATGCAGATTTGGAAGTTTAAGCTTGACAACTCAGTTAATCAAGTTTGATATATTGCATCGGGTTCCCTCTCAAATATAATGCATAATAAATTCATACAATTTATCGGACAAAAACGTCTTGAGAAGACCATTCAAATAGATAACAGAATAATAGACAACCATGTTGATGCACAAATCACAAGAAATCGGGTTTATAGGTACACGAGGGACGGAGAAAAAATGGGGCAAAATGAAGTTAATGACAAATCTATTCATCGTACATGCTTAAGGTGAAACAAATGTGAACTCATTAATGATAATTCAATGCTTGGCCATTTTATTAAATATGGTAAAAATCTTATGGAGGGCAAAATTATCATTTAATACACCATTAAAAGTATATCTAATTTCATCCACCTGAAGTTATCTCTAATACAATTAGAGATATCAATAATTAGATTAAACATATCATAATCCATTGTGTGGAGATAAATAGACTTCGGTTGACTACAATAAATGTTTATATTGATTTCTACTCTTAAATTGGTAGAACAGACCTAGACCTTAACACTTACCATTTCAGTCGATTTATATAACTTAAGCGTGAACTTGTTCAAGATATTTATGTGTTTAAGCATTACGTAAAGTAAAAAGAAAGTTAAAACTAAACTTTTTGTTTATATTAAAAATGGCCGTTACATTTGTCCTAGGTCGCTGGGTACACCTTATTTAATTGAGTATCCGATGAATCCGTTCGTTAATTACGAATGTGTACATTAGACAAACATAAACACATTACACCGCAACATTTAAGAGGTTGCAAACTGCAAACAAATTACAAAGTGTAACTAATTATCTGTTTAAACATTCTGCTCAGAAAATGTGTCTCTCGTGGAACCTTTATAAAACGACTGCGCTATACGTCAATCAATCAAAGTAAAACACAAAGGGTAACGACTGAGTGAAAAACATTTGTACACAACTTGATACGATTATAGGCTTTACTTTAAGTTAACTTGCTCCACCGTATAACGTAGCTGAAGAAACCATTGTCATAGTTATCGTTAAAGCAGGAATAAACTTCAAACCCAGGTGAAGGTCAAATCAACCCACAGGCAAACAATGCACTCTTTCGCGACAAAAAAGTACATAAAACGTAATTCATAGCGTAATAAGTTACAAACGATGTTTTGGTTTGTGTAGCTTATTGTGCACAATGACAGGTTATGGTCTTGATCCGGCACAATATTTCACCATGCGATGGTAATTCAAGGGTTTCGTTCTTATTTTATTAGGTAGTTTTCTTACAGCGTTGTCAAATAAAAGTACCCAGTTAAATATCATTGTTCGACAGGACCGAGTTCCCCTAATTTTGTCTCATTCGAAGAATAAAATAGCTGACGATTATCCTGATAGGAAAAATTATTTTGATCTGAATTATATTTTTTCTTTATTGCACAAAGACCCATGCAGCGAAAGAAGACACACAGCTCAAGGTACCGCTGCTTTCCCGCTGATGTCGTATAACGAATATTGCCTGCAAAGTGAACCAGGTTTAAAATACTGTGCAGATAACTTCATGATAGGAGTGCTTTTGGTTTCTTTAGCCGCTTAGATTCAATGAAACATATGTAGCACTTACAAGCCTTTGACAAAGAGCCACAGCTCGCGTCATCTAGGTTGAATCACCAATCAATCAAATAAATTCATTGGGTAAAGTCCTGCGATAAACATACTAACGTAGTCATATAATGATGAAAGAGAGAAAACAATCCAAGTCCAGATACAAGCTCATTGATATTGCTTCCATAGAACTTCCCCAAAAAACAGCATACATGTACTTTATTCTTCGATTATTAAAGAAGTCAATAGATATACTGTTGACCAATAATCTATTTGTGCAAATTTGAATGAATTTAGGATAGTCCAATTCAAATTGAATTCAACACCAGACTCCTATAAATCACATGATGTAACTCAGTCATAAATCGTGGATTTTTTAGACACCAACTAGATGAATGAAGATCTAAACATTTGTTAAAGACGCATATGAATTGTTTGCTTAAATCACCTCTTAACATCAAACATTAATCTTCCCGAATATTCATTCTTAATATAGCGATCGAGTTTGGCAATTCGCCAAATTATGGTAGAACTATGATGGACGAAATAATTCATAGCGAAATTTAGAGTATTAAGTCAAATAGTCGTATTTTCAGTTATAATTTCTTAACCTTGGGTAAATGTGTAGCATAGCACAGCTGTACAAGAAACATTGTGTTATGCTGAAAAACACAACGCAGTTTCTATCAAAATGCAGATTTGGAAGTTTAAGCTTGACAACTCAGTTAATCAAGTTTGATATATTGCATCGGGTTCCCTCTCAAATATAATGCATAATAAATTCATACAATTTATCGGACAAAAACGTCTTGAGAAGACCATTCAAATAGATAACAGAATAATAGACAACCATGTTGATGCACAAATCACAAGAAATCGGGTTTATAGGTACACGAGGGACGGAGACAACATGGGGTACATGAACACTCATTTACTGAGATAGCCCATGTGTTGGTCGGTTGTTGCATTAACATTTGCTTGAACTTAAAGCTTGTAACAGCCTACAGTGAAAACAATTGAGGATGAAAAAGGCAAGGCACGTATGGATGATAACTTTTTGGTTCATATACGGCTTGCGAATTGCATAGTTGGTACACAGTTATGAAGTCTACAGTCAAACAGTTTAGAAGAATGTCTGATATATACAGACTAAGTTAAAGTCAAGAGAAAATCTTAAATGAATAAAAACAATATCAACAATAAGTAATCGACAAAGAGCATGAATAATTAGTTGTGAACCGGTGATCTATTGTAAGTCCTCCGTTCTGCATTTACCAGCTAACAGAGGGGCCGATGTCGATGTATTGTATTCCTATTATAACCGCCGTACGACGTCATTGTTGAAGCAAAGCAGACAAAGTAACCTGTGTGCCTCACCCATGTCTATTTAACACTGACCACTTGTTGTGAAAGCAGATTAGGCTTACCAGGTCTGTGCTGTAACATTTTATTGTAACCTATATGGGTTACCGAAAATCACCTAAAATAAATTGCCTTTGTTCGCCATAGGTAGTGTGTTTTTTTTTTTATTTGAATAAGTACTAAAATTTACTAATATTAATAAATACGCTTGTGTTCATCTAAAACATAAATTAACAGGTATTTGTTTGAAGGTTATACCACTACACATTTTCGCACTATTGGTTTGTGAAGGTGGGGGGAATTTTTTGGGGGGATTACTATTTTTATCTAAAGGGCCTGTCACACCTAGCCGATTTGGCACGCCGGAACTATACCGGAGCAAACATTTGGGGATTTATGGGGATCGGTAATAGTACGGCAGCGCAACAGTATCACATCGCTAAGAATGGTAGTACATCGTCAGGGCATTGTCAGAACATGGGCGAAAAATTTAGCAACGGCAGGCTACGACAGAAATTTTTGAACATGCTAAAAAATTTCTAACGTTGCGCCGCCGGAGCTAGCAACGGGGTTACAGCGGCAGTACAACGGCAGTACTCTGGTATGGCCTCGTTAATGTCGATAGAGCACCGGTAGCGGCCCGTAATGGATCCGTGGCTCTCCGGTGGCCTCAATGTGTACGGTACTGGTACCGATGTGATACCGTAGTACTACAGAATACCACCGTAGTAGTACCGATGCGCCGCCGTATGATACGGTATCACTCCGCTATAGCTCCGGTCAACGGTGGCACATCGGTAGAACAACAGCGGCGCATCGGTATAAGATCGGCGGCGCATCGGTCACACTAGGGTGACAGACAAGTGGTCTTCGGTAGCACATCGGCTCTTATATCGGTAGAACATCGGTATCACAACGGGAACGCCGGTACTACATCGGTATTGCTACGGCCAATTTAGATTTTTCAAGCCCTTTCTCGCCGGAGCTCCGCCTAGTTTCTCGCCATTGTTAGTTTTGTGCTCCGGTTTAGTCCTGGCGAGGTACATCGGTAGTGTGGGACAGGCCCCAACAGCAGGCACCTTAAGTTTGACAAATTAACAAATAGTCTGTCCGCAAATAAACTAAATGTGCTCATTATGGCATGCATGCTATTTTTCGTAAAGTATGTGGCAACGTCAGATGAAATTTTAAAACACTAAACTTGCGTTTAAATGTTGGCTTCTCTGACAATATATGAAGCATAACTAGTGTTACACTTTTCGTATTTTGTTTTAACTAGCATTGCTTTTTTAACGAGTTAAACTTAAATTGAAAGAAATACTTGAAGGATCCATGTAAATACACTTTGATAATTGCTTTGAAGACTTTTTCAACTTCTTTGCAACTAAGTTATCTGTAAAAAGTCAGAATTGGACATTTCTGCCATCGTGCTGGTCAGTTTCCTCACACTGGCATATATTTGAATAAACGACCTTGGGTTTCTGTAAAAGGACAGAACGGATTCGAAACGAAACTGCATCAAAGTGCCTTACTTTGCAAAGTGTGTGTAGATATATATCTATTTTTTAGAGTTGTTGTCGAAACTTGAGTTGTTGTTTTCGACCATTCGCCCTAACAGCACAGGCCTCCGTTCGAATCACTTGGACTGAAACTTGCTTTCCTAGTCTAGGATATGTTTTATAAACCCATTGAATAGTATGACATGTTTAAACTCGCTTTATAGATTGATATAACTATCCTCAATAAATCAGCATTGTACTTACTCGCCTAGTTCCTACCCAGGGAACTAAGGAGATTTATAATGGTCAAGCGGCTTACTTAATGGCTGAAATGTCTTTTATTATTGTTGGGTTTTCAGGCCCTTCTATTTACAAGTCTGAGCGCGATCAATACTCTGTTTTACTACTCATTGCTGCTTTGGCCGGGTGAACGGATGGCATTGTCAAAATCGTAACAATATATTGAGCACGAAGCTATATTCCGGTGTAAATATATATGTTCGAACAATTAGACACAACGCTATTCTAATTTTTACATAAAAGAGTATTCTTTAATTGAGTCGCAGTTATGTATAGAGCTAAAATTTAACTTACAATCATCATAATTTAAGTAATCTAGTCGTCTGTGTGCTGTAATTGATTTGAGACATAGTGTGGAAACAGTTCTTTTTGCTGACAACAGTAAATTTTCCTTGTTTAATTTAAAGGTTTTCTCCTGACAATATTAACAGAACACTAAAGTCGGGCGTGTAATTTGACAGCCAATGTCTTCTATAGATAAACACATTTCCATTTAATAACCCATTTACTGTCCATCAAATCAAACATACTTAGTTTATTCACATGAATGTATCAGGTATAGAAATCTTAAAGGGAAAGCAAACAGTAAAAAATATTAATAAATAAACCATTTTATTAATTGTATGTATTGATGTCATAATATAAATGCGTTAATTCGATTTAATATTGCTAATTAATGCATTTGAACCTTCCTTCAGTTTAAAAACGGGGCTGTTGAAATCAGCTGACCTTATTTATCATGGAACACAGTTCTCTTGGACCAAATACACATATAGTCGCAGCCTTTACCTGGAGAAAAATTTGCTAGTTCTACCGTGAGCCTCTGTAGCTCAGTCGGTTAGAGCGTTGGCCCTGCTAGCCAGAGACCCGAGTTCGAATCCCGGTGGAGGCAAGCAAAATTTTCTTTTTCTACATTAATACAAAAATATATTATTAACAAAACAATAATAGGTCTAGAATGGAAATATTTTAGTAAAATTACTATAAGTCGTGAAACACAAATACAATTGTGTGACATCCAGATTATTTTAACATGCAACATTTTTGTCTCTCAAGGGCCCGTCTTACGAAGTGAACGTAGCTTCCGTTAGTCGTATTGATATAATAGATGTTAATATATACCTAACTACACGGTGTCAACAACAACATACAGACAAGGGCTGTGGCGTGATTGACAGTTTGGAAGCGCCCTCTATATTTACGTATTTATATATTAGAAACATTTCACTGAAACACACTGCCATGTATATCGAGATAATTTTTTGCGACATAAAAGTTTCAAAACCGTTAAATAACAGCTTCAAAGAACAGCTTTTTATGTAAGCTCCCATTTACTATTATGTTAAATATCTTGTTTAGGCGGCATTTAGAAGCTGTGTACATAACAAAAATATGACGACTAAGATGGATTTTCAATATACCAAGAAGTCGTCATGTTTTTGTTATAAGTTGATGGTTGTGTTGTTGAACCCCTTGACGTCACTACCGATATTTAGAATATCTCGCCTCCGTTATGCTGACTTTGGGACCAAGGAAATACCGGCATATATTATATATAACATATGAATAATAGTGAAATCTGGTCGAAAACCGCTGATCGTCTTTTGCGCTAGTTAAAGTGCCTGTGTCCGTTCGAGGCAACCATACTAATCCAAACTGAGTTGAACGTATCATGATTTCTCTGGATCTGATGAATGCATAATTAAACAGGACATCAAGTCTCTTGCCCCTCTAATTCCTCTAACAATATCACCCTGGTAAAACAGGACATCAAGTCTCTTGCCCCCCTTATTCCTCTAACAATATCACCCTGGTACACATCTACCCTACAGTACACATGTATTTAAGGTGCTTCTATGATTTCTAATCAAAAGTAAAAACATAATAAAATTTCATTTCGACTCCCCCATTTGTACGTTATGTGTACAATATTCCAGACATGCAAGTGTTACGAAAACCTAAGAAAAACACCCAATCTAATTATTTGTTTTTCTTTGATTAGCTCAGTTTACTTGCCCTTAGACATCACGCATTAAAACTTCGACGTGTTTATCTCATTTGGTAAATCGCCAAAATACTGGTATAAGTCAGAAGAGTATCATTCCGCTGGATCTAATACAGCGTCATGTCCACAATTATCTAAAAATGGTAACAAAAATGAACCATTTTATAGTCCTATGTTAAATCAATATTCATACCAAGTTTTTTACTAACAAATAATATACAATGCTAAAGCAGAAAGAAATGAAACTTGTAAATAATTATGTTTATCAACTTCCATAGTATAAATAGTATAAATAGTATAAATTGGAACAAATCTTGGAAGAATTCTCCTCTATTTAAATTTATAAACACGAAAAAATTACACACGAGGATGTTTAAGTGTTAAACAAAAATGATTAAAACGAAACCGCTGGCTACCTAGATCGAAATGGTTGGCAAATTCGTCTGATCTCACAATGGTCTTGATGGTTCAATTGTGGAAAGCTCAAGCGGAACTGCGAAGATCATTTTGGGTCAGACAAATCATCCATTTTACAGTACCTCAGTAATTGTCCCTATTCCTAAGATTTGTCCATTATTTACCACTCAAGGGATGGATTGAAACAATTAACTCAAACTGGACTGTATCGCCATCTTGATAATTTAGTTAGTCTCCAAATCGCAAAGGAACGATGCGTCTCGATATGCAATCAAATTATTCGTTTGTTAACAATAGAATCTTTAACAATTTCTTCAAAGTAGTATCAACTTTGCATACATTCCCGTTGTCAAATTTCTCAAACCGATTGATCTGTTTGTCTCACAAATCTGTTAATTTGTGTGCACAGACAAACACGTCCGCGCTATAAAGTACACAGAGAGGACTGATAGTGAGCAATTAAAACAGCTGACCTGTTCTGGGTGAATTTTATCTAAACATTAGGAAGACTTGGGGCTCATCCGCATATCACAGTGATCAAGAAAGCCGCGTAACTGTACTATGTGTATTCTATAGACATGTGCCGTTTACTTTAGCGGTAACCCGATACAGGGCCCAGTCAAAACATCAAACAGTAAGACATCAACCGTTTACTGTCAAAATACGGAAAACTTATTCCAACCCATGATTCCAATCACTAAGCGGAAAGCCTATTTACGACCTGATTTCAATCAGTATAGATTTGTGAGCGATCAAGAAATATAATTGTCATGTACAAAAACTGACTATTAGGACTAACCAAACGTCTGTTGGTGTTGACTTCTAACTGTAAGATATCAATTCTGTTATCGTTCTATAATGTTGAGAAAATATTGGTAGAGATAGTTTAATGTATCATTGCTGTCTAAACTTGGGTCAAAAATTGGCATTAATAAAATAGATATATTTTCTGCTACAAACACATATGCGTTTAAAAAAACAAATGTCATTACACAGCAATATACCTTTCAAACTCTAACTTAATGCCTGTAATTTTGATAGATTCTATCCATAATATAAAAAGTGATCTAGCACAACAGGGGCGAGACATTATTTTAGAAGAGGTGTTATTTTACACGAAGCGACCAATCTTTCACACTTCATTAATTGTGAGGAATAACACAATGTCTCTAATATGTTGCCTCTGTTTACGGTAAAGTTCAATTGTGTGAAATGTTAGATTGGTATCTATCAATTATCGGCGTATTTAATTTGAACAGTATGGCTTACAGATGCAAAGTATATCAAGCAAAGAATTATAGACATTGTGGTAGTTAGTACAAAAGCGCTCAAATTGCATACTGACAGGAGGGAAAACAGAACCCCTCTATTTATTCTTACCTTAACATTTTCCACTTAACCTCAAAGAATGATTTATAAACAAACGTAAACAGTTTATAGCTGAAAAAGACAGAAAGTCAATTGGTTTTTATAAATGTTCAGAGTACTTACAGTGTTGTCGTGTTGGTTGGAATATTTCGAGGAATTTCTGTTAAATTTCCTTCCTGACAATTCACATCCGTTTCTGTGGGCTTAATACTACACCGACATATTCCGTTACAATCAACAAATTCCGTTGTGGACTTTACGGTCCAGGTAAGTAAGAACAATGAAGTCCACACCTTCATGTACGAACAAAAGAGAGAAAACTTTGCCATGTTGTTCCCAACACAACCCAGCCATCCAACAAACCGTTATTCTGAAAGAAGACAAACTTTTCATGGCACCTCACACAACAGCGCATATCCTCTTTTTATAAGTGTATCGTAGCTGAAACAAGAAGTGAAACACTTGGCTATTTTGAAAAGCATTTCTTAACACTTTTTCTCCACGTTATGTCTGAACATGTATTATTGACTTCCCCCAAAGGACAGCGCAGATTGAACAGACGTTTAGAGGCACCTGGTCCACGGTGCTATCTTGACTGGAGCTCTGTGTTTGCGGTAGAGGTGAGCGTGGGTCGTGGCAGATCACTCTCATACTGATCGATACGAGCAGACTGAGCGGGTCTTCACGCAGTATGATTCACTCTGTCTGTTAACGGAATCTCCTGCACACAGTAGGCAGATTCCACACTAATCCTGCCACATAACTCACTAATTCATGAGGGAGCCTATAGGTTACCTGATTTAAAGGATATATAGTTAGTGTGGAGTTTTTATTGGCTGTCTTGCGGTAATTCCCTCCTCGCAGACTCCACGAACAGACAACTTAAAAAACAGAAACATTTTTGTAACTCTTAGGCCGTCATTCGTTCCGGTTGTTTTTTAATTAAAGCAAAGAAAGTGTGTTTTTTTTAATTTGTTCCCCACGTGTACAGCATTCTCGGGAGAAATTTTCTGACTCTTAACAATTTTCAATATCGATACCGGCTAAAATGTTATTTTAAATTTTAGCTACAAATATAAGACTGTCACCGGACATTTCGATGAATTTCTAATCAATCTATAGAGGGATATCCAAAAACACTTACAGCATTGTAATTATAAATATTGGGGTACTTGCAATCTTAGCCTGTTTCTGTTTGACGTTAAACACAACAACTGAAATCAATAATATAATTTATCAAAGTTGCTAAAACTGCATTAAGCCACGTTGACCGAAATGTGAAATAACATATTCAGACTCATCATTCCTGCTAACTATAAAGTGGTCTGTGTGGCAAGGTAAAAGAAATCACACTGTGCCTGACGAGTGGACAGGGGTTATGGAAATAAATGACGAGAAGCTGTCACGTGTCTGAGTAAAATAATTCTCGATAGATATTACATGTGACAACGTTATTAGGTAACCAGTTATTAATATAAACGGTACTAATGAAAAGAAAACAAAATCGAACAAGAAACACTTTGCTAATTTGTCCAAATTGCTTTTTGCCATGTTTTTACAAACATAGTACAAGCCAGTAGACTATATTGATAAAGAAATGATTTTTTTTCAGTGGCGGAGTAAAGGCATTCGATTAAGGCGCTGTTAGTCGGCATTGAATTCCATCAAAAGTCACGTCAAACTTCGCTCAAGTACAATTATCGGGTCTTCTTTCAGACAGAAAAGCAGTATTCTTTAAAGGCGGGATGATATTGATTTACTTCAGTAATTACATAAAATTGTTTCTTCAGGGGTCTTAAAATGGTCTGATTTAGGTTTGTTTGCCGTTTTCTTCCTATTCTTATTTTCTATTATTCTTATACTTATTGTCTATTTTAATTTTGGCTAAATTTTGAGCAAACAAGGTTTTATAGGCCTAATAAATCACAAGGAAATCCCACAGAGCTTTTTCAATTCTACCTATTTTTTTAAATTCCAAGTGGTGCGCCATTTTTAAGAAATGATGCCACAGCATATATAGGGCCAAATTGTCATTGAATAAAAACAATAGAGATATCTCTAATTAAATTAGAGATACATCTTATTAAATTCTCTAATTATTTTGAGCTATCTCTAATTGAATTAGAGATATCTCTAATCCAATTATAGATATTTGTTATTCAATTTGAGATATCTGTATTTCAATAAGAGATATTTGTTCTTATTTCTTCCGGTAAATTTGTTAAAACCTAAATGCTCCTTGTCCTTCTTAAAAAACTTTATAAATCGTCTCATTTCAAATCGACATCAAGATGTTGCCCGGTTACCTTGCAGATTTGCTACACGCAACGCTTCAAATGCATCTCTGCAATAGTCTGAAAAAACATTTTTTTTAGAATATGGTATACAAACTAGAGAACATTTGAATTTCTATATATTTTTTTTAAAGAATCAGTAATTAAAACGAAAGGAAATGAAGTATTCATATTGTAAACATTCGCTATTTCCAATCGTAACACACGAGTACCAGCACTCACTGAAAATCTTAAATGTAAGACTTGCAGAATTGAATTTATTTATTTGCAAGTTAGATATTCTGAAGTTTTGGCAACAATACTGACATTCTGACGTTTGTAAAGGTAAAGGTGCATTTACTGGATTAACAAGGAACGATAACTTTGAGTGAAGATTTAATGTCGACCCTGTCTGAGTGTTGAAATCCTAGGCTTTACTAACACGAAATCTCGGTGAATTCGGGAGAGTCATTATTCTGTACGATATATTTGTGCATTAGAGATATGTCTAATCCCTCGAATTAGATATATCTTTCCATCGAATTATTGATATCTCTAATTGAATTATTGATATTTCGAATTCAATTTGAGATATCTCGAATTCAATAAGAGATAACTCAAATTCAATTAGAGATATCCCGAATTCAATTAGATATATATATCGAATTCAATTTGAGATATCTCGAATTCAATTCTAGCTATCCCGAATTTAATGACATATCTCTAATCCAATTAGAGATATCTCGAATTCAAGTATTGATATCTATAATTGTATAAGAAATATGTTGTATTAGAGATGAGATATCTCTAATTGTGTATAAATGACAATTTGGCCCTACATAAGAGCAAATTGGGAGCTCCATTTTAACTTAATGTAACACACAGTTATTACAATTTCCTGGTTATTATAATTTGTTGTTTCATCCGGGTAAGAACACTTTGTGTCAGCATGATATGCTTAGATTTCTTTGTACAAGACCTGGTTCTGTTACCAGCGTAAACCAGAAGCCTCTGTTAGTAAAACTGTTTGCATTACCATGCTTAAAATAGCTGTTAGTTTGTGAACTCAGTGATCTGATAAACAGTCACCATATGCTACAAACCTGGAAGATATTTGATCTGCCATAGTTGTTTTGATGCACTAACATTCAATCCAGATTATGGACATGTAATATTATTTCTAGATAACGGAATATAATCTCATCCTATCAAATAGCAGGAAAAAACTAATCATGTTGTCACAATTTCAATTAATTTCAAACAAGCCATCTGAAGCCCTTTACATTTTGAAGCTTGTCTTATTTTCTTTGGGTGGAAATTTTGCATGGCTGCATGAGTTATACTTATCGTGCTCATACTGATTCACATATGGGTTCATACGTTAAGCTGGTCGTTCTAGATCTGATGCTCCTCGCACATATTGGTTCATAAGTTAAGATTAATTTTCTAATAGCCATGAACTACACGGGTTCCTAAGTTACGTTTGTCGTCATTATACTCCTACACATTGTTTCATCATTTAAGCTTATCACAATAGTACTGAGGTATTGTCTTCAAAAAGTTCGAACTCTGGTAAAGCAGCCCGTTTTGTCAGTTTTGACGTAACATAACGTACTTTTTCTAACCTCCATAGGATCTGACAAGCACATGTCTGTCTTTTGACCAATTAGTGGTATGTAAACGCTTGTTGCTCAATCGCATCATGTATATTGTTAATCAGAACTAGGTAAACAATATAATATTAAAAGTACAAAAGTATATATTTAAATGTGGGGAGCACAATTTGTTCACCTAGCACCATTGCCGTAAGGTAATTTAATGATCGTTTTCGAAAAGGAAATTTCATGTTTTATTCTTAATGTAAGCTTCCTTTTACATTCATTGTCATAACAAATATACGACCTTCCTCAATATAGAAAGTGCCATATGCATAAAATATCTCCAAGCAGATTTTCGATGTGAAATGTCTTGAATAACCTCTTTAAAAATATACACTAGTTTACCTAACCAGTGATCTGATACAGTCACCATATGATACAGACCTCAAATATATTTGTTCTTGCCTTTTTATACATTTGCAAAGCAGACTGATTCATGCGATATCCTTATGTCCGTTGATCTAATTACAAATAATTCTTTGACATATATCAGCTGTGACATGTATCAAATCCCACTGTGAAAAATACCAGGATAAACATAATATACATACACTAAACTACAATTCTGAAATTTAACTTAATATTGTATTCCTTTGGGATATTCTTACAGACTTATTCCACCTTAAAATTGTTAGATGACAGAGTGAGGTCAAATGCTAAAATGTTTCTATAAGTGTTAAGCTAGTGAGCGTTGGGCTGATGCGTTTATTAGAATTAATAAGAGGCTATATGGTGGTCTAAACTTTCTGGCTTGGATCAGTTAGTATTTTTAAGTTGTTGGGTTTTATGTCATGTTTATGTTATCCGTTCAAAATCAAAATGCTCAATCTCTCCTCTCTGCTTCATTTATGTTCATCTCCATTAGTATGAGTTCTCCAAGGCCAACCTTATCTGTTGATTGACATTTCACTAAATGCTTTGTAAATAACAGCTGCGTGATCAGCAGAATATAATTTAATTTGATACTTATTCGTCTGGTTACAGATATAAAATAAATAAAATGTTATTGTGTCAACCAAAGTAATAATAAAAAAACTCATATCATTTAATTAGTTTCAAATAGACCAGGTGAAGCTATTCGCTTAGTAATGTAATTTTACAATGTTATTTATATTTTTTGGGTATGTACATGTACATGGGTTTCACAAGGCATTTTAGTTCAAGTTGGGTTTAATACAAATAAATGCAAACAAATGGCGCACTTTTGACAATATCTCATAACGCTTTTCTTATCGTTACAGAATTCTGCCACTCAATCTCGTAAAACAAATTCTTGGCGATTTTTCAACTCTGTTGGTAATCTACGAATGGTAGGAGTGTGGACAATCGCAACCAATATTTCTTCACCTCTTCTTATGTCAAATCGTTTAACAAATGCAGCGGGAATTAATAATGGAGTTCGAAGAACTTATAACAGCAGTTTCTTGGTATCACATTAGTGTAATCTAACACCAAGTTTTAGAAGGTAAATTGTGATCACGGAAGCTTTACAGAAGAGGCAATATCCGGAGAATGCAATAATCGTTTTAAGAAATCTTTGAGAGCCAGTGGTCAATTCATAGGCGAAATGAGATCGATCATTCACACTCAGGTTATAACGGAATCTTGTCCTCGTGCATTATTTAGTTTAGGCAACCCGCTTTCAACGGAACCAAGGTGACCTATAATATAACGTACAATGTAACGAGAGTAAATTAAATCTACTGGTGGTGTAAGATGTCAGTTTGCCGCTAAACCGCCACTGATTTGATATTCATTTAAATGAGGCGATTTAGTGATCATTCAATATGGCCTCGATTTTACAAAATATTCAGGCCTGTGTTTTTTTAATTAACAGGTTAAATTCAACCTTAGAATGTAGCTTCCTTCGGTTATAAAGACGACAAGTATTGTATTCCACATAATTCTGCATACCTATATGGCCGCCCTTGCTTATTTTACGATATTCACCTATGTCATGTTTGTGAACTCGACAATTTGATAACAAATCCAACAGCTATCTTCAATCTTATAGTGTAGCTTCTTGTAACTCAGATGGGATTGCATAACACACACTTCCGCATACCAATATGACCACCATTGAATAGTTTACAATATAAAGCTGTGTGTGTGTGTGCCCGTAAGAGGCCGTACGGCCTAAGGCCTGTGCTTTGTCTGGTTGAAGCGGCTAATAATTTAGACAAAAGTAAGCTGGAAGTTGTCAATAAAGTGAGAGTGGGGGCGGTCTTAGCTTACAGCATTTTAACCGAGTTAAAGAAGGAAATTGTGGATAAACTTGAAACAGTGGTCAATGAAGTTCTACATCCGATATGTTGACGACACCCTTGTTCCACACTCAGCTGAACTTCAAAGTCGATGACTTCTTGAACTAAACTACGATGCACTTCCTAGCTTCGAATTCAACTATAATTTGTCAAAGACATGACGACTGAGATGGATTTTCAACTTCTGGATATATTGGTAAGCGACGTTTCGATCTAGATACTAAAATCGTTT
>JAVFBZ010154625.1:2854-18704 GCA_032466195.1 Katharina tunicata
CTGTAGCATTAGGTTAATGCAGCAACCATTGGTTTCTCCAGTAATTTCTGTAGCATTAGGTTAATGCAGCAACCATTGGTTTTTCCAGTAATTTCTGTAGCATTAGGTTAATGCAGCAACCATTGGTTTTTCCAGTAATTTCTGTAGCATTAAGTTAATGCAGCAACCATTGGTTTCTCCAGTAACTCCTGTAGCATTAGGTCATGTAGGTTAATGCCGCATCGTCAGTTGGTGTAAATTAAAAGTCCAGTTGACCAGATTTATTGTATGCTGTCCTTCATTGATTCTACCTGGATGATTGACAATCTTCATGTTCAAATTAACCTCAGGGGGTAAAACGGACAGTCACAACAAATCAGCTTACTGATGCCCCTTAATAGATTTAAGAGCGCCAGGACCCAACCAACCACCCACACATAAATTATGTTTAACTATTATTAACACAAATTAAATAATAATTAATTATCACTTATTATTGAGACCATAACTGGTGTCTGTCGTTTAATTGACAATTATTGCATTGTAATAAAATACTCACGAAACCAGTTGTAGTGTATTCACAAGAGACATGTTTACATATCTTGTTTCCGAGAATCCTACATGCATGTAGATAGTGAGTTTATTTCATTGCCCTTTGATGTGTACTTAAGGTGCCTTCACTCATATTATGATGTGTCAGCCCAAATGAAGAAGACCACCCTAAAAAACACTGACAGCAGAGTACATTTACAGGACAAAACAACAGGACACCGCATACAACAATTGGCTTCCTGTTGCCCCTTAGCTCAGCAATCCTCAGGGAAGAAACCCATGGATGTAACGCACCGAACCATAACTCCATGCGTTATGGAGGACATCTTGTGGAATATTTCCTGTGCAACGTTTCAGTATGGATTCTAAAATCATTATCAACATTGCTAGCAAACAGTCTAAGAATAATGAAATATTTTTGTGTCATTTAGAAAGCGACCGTTAACAGTATTTTTGTTTTTTGGGATAACACTCTCTGATACTGAACAGATTTTAGTTCAATTTAATGGACAGGAAATACACATCAGGTTTTCATCTATATAGCCTTCAGCTACATGTACATGTGTATTTCAAACAATGTACTTTTAGTGGAAATATAGGCCTATACATGTACATGTACACATATTTTTGTTATTTGTTTGTTGACAATCTGTTTAAATGCATGTTCCCAGCTGTTGCATTTTGTATTCCGTTTTCATTTTGTCAATTTTTCTTCTTTTGTTTCTGTTGTTGTTGTTGAAGGAATAGATTACCTTATGATCCTGATCTTGTGTGGTAATAATGACAGCGTCTGACAATTTAACTCCATCCACAAAATCTCGCCAATCTGGTTCATAAAGAAACAATTGAATTGTCATTTTCTACATTTGTATTTATAACCAGTCAACTACATGCTTAAATATAGCATATAACTTCTTTAAAGGGCATTTAGAAGTTGTAGGTAATCTTAACCCTTTCACTGCTAGAGGTAAACCCACACCCTGTGGTAGGCTTCTTTTTTTTTTTAGGAAAAAAGGTGATGTTGAAATAAATGCCAAAAAATACTTAAAAGCTTTTTGGGAAATTCTGTTTGTGTGTTGGGGTGGGCAAGAGGTTGGGCTAAAAGGAAAAAATAGAATTTTGGAACTTTGCATAATCAGGTGGTCATGTGACCTCATGGAGGGCATTTTGGGTCATTTATTGAGTACCTGGTGATACAGGGTACGCGCATTTGAGCGACATTTTATTATACCCGGTACTACCAGGTAGACGCAATGAAAGGGTTAATAAGGACACAGACTTTATGAATATCAAATGTTATTATTCATACCATGTTTCTACAGTCCTTGTCACGAATATTATATTTTATACTTGACAAAGACACAATAGTAACTAAGTCCAAACATTGTGTGAATAATAAAGAAGAAGTTGATATCCATAAAATCTGTGTCCTTGTTTTAAAAATTGGTTAAAGTCTTTATGGATCCTCTGGCTAAGGGAATTGTATCCAGCATACATACATGTACATGCTGTGGTACTTGGAACTGGTGCAACACTACATGCACACCTGAATGAATTGCAAAAATTTCTTTCGAGCACAAAGTCATTAATCTCAAATTTCTCTCGAGCACAAAGTCATTAATCTCAAATTTCTCTCGAGCACAAAGTCATTAATCTCAAATTTCTCTTGAGCACTAAGTCATTAATCTCAAATTTATCTCGAGCACAAAGTCATTAATCTCAAATTTCTCTCGAGCACAAAGACATTAATCTCAAATTTCTCTCGAGCACAAAGTCATTAATCTCAAATTTCTCTCCAATCCATTTCAAAATTTCTACCCAAGAAAAATAATTCACTCGAACTATTGTTTTATGGTTTCATGATGGTTTCATGATGAAAACATTGTGGTTTGACCAACCAACCAACCACCCGTGATTTCTCTTATAAATAAAATGCAGCGCCATCAAACAAGTTAAATATCCTATAGAATAACACCAAACAACAACCTGAATCAATTATTTTCAGTCCACAACACCTTTTTGTTCTGAATTGGCACACAGACATGACATCTTTGATCGATTTAGATTCCACAAATTTCAATGCAAGAGCAAAAGTACCTTTATAATTTTACACCATATTTGGTAAGACTTTTCATGGCAGAAATCTCTCGATGACTTCATGTAGTCCTTGATTCTTATATCAAACTGAACATGGGTGTTATCACAAGACTTTGGAATGTAAGTAGATGTAAAAGTGTTATAGGATATACTGAACCTCCTCTCAATTTTTACCTGAGAAAACTTGTGAATCCTTCAAGTTAAACATTTCTTTGACTTTATTAGCACGGAGTTTCCTTGGTTCTGCCACACCGACAAGCTGGTGAAAGAAAAAGAAAAGTATCGAGTTTAAGGGTAATTTACCTTATTATACTGTGATTTCCACTGAGTGGCAATTTCAATCTTGTTGATCCACTGAACAGCTTAACCTGATACAGCAGTAAAGAAACTTCAAATAGGTCCATAGTTTGTATCAATATTTCGACTGTATTGATATCATCTTCAGGAATACATGTAATGTCCTGAATTCCCCTGAAGAAGACTAAAATAAAGTCGAAAGTTTTAATATTATCATGATTATATGGTCATTTCCACTGAGTGGCATAAAAGACCAGTCACTGATGAAACTGAAAAAGATAGAATCTTAAACATGTCTTGACTTTTGTCTTTGGCATTGTACCTGTATGTCTTTCACACAAAGTTATTTTATTTCTACGAGAAATATTCCTAAAAACCCTAAATCCTCAACAAATTTGACCTCTCAGGGCACAAACTTATTATTAAAGTAATTTATTAAATGTTTAAGTGTGAATTTGGAACTAAAACTTACATTTTCAGGTAATTTAAAGTCTAAACTTCATAAAAATTAAAAAATTGCAGGTCTATATGTCTTACCCTTTGCATAAAATGTAGTTTTATAAGTTGTAAAGGGGGTCGAATTTGTCAAGCATTTAGGGTAGTATTCAGTTGAAATCCCCGAGAAGACACCTGGTACATACATGTACATGTACCACACTGTGATCCCCGAAACTACCAGGCTCCATCCTATACCAAGGATGCTTTCAGAGTTGTACGGCAAAGAATTTATAAGTAATACAAGAGGCCGTGCAGAGCATAGCATCGTGTAACCCAAACTTCTCATATTGTACTCCTAGTTGAATTAGATCATTACTTGGGACATTGTTATAATTGTTGGAGTAACTTTTAGTCTTGTCTCTGTTTAAATGAACCCTCTGGCTGAGGGCAGTATGTTTTCAGATTATATTCATTCTGTCATTCTTAGCACTGGAGAAACATTCTCTTCCCAACAGCAAAATCACAAAAGTGACTACACATTCTATGGTTGGGTCAAGAGTCGCTGTCTTCTGTTAATTGGAATACAGCACCGTAATATACAGTAAGTGAAATACCCTTGAGCATGGCGCTAAACACCAATCAATCAATCAATCTGTTGAAAAGATAATACTCCTGACCTCCAGTGCTTGGTGTGACTGTATGAATGTTAAGGTTCAAAAGTAACTACCATTACGCTGTTGAACCCTGGACCCAAAGCTGCTGCCAGAAGATTCTATGGTGTTCACTGATGAACCTATGGCTGCAGCCAGATCTGACATAGACATAGTAAAACTTCTGCCTTGTTTTTTTTTCAGAACCACTTATTTTGACATGGTCACTCCGGGTCTAAGCCAACATTAGGAACTTCTTTAAGTGGCATTTAGAAGTTGTAGGTAGGCTAATCATTATTGGAACGCACATTTTATTGATATCAACTTCTTTATTATTTCACGCAATCATCGATGTTCCAACACAGCTGCTAGTGTCTTTGTCAACTATGATATGAACCAACATGAAAATGTACTAGTTATATGTGTAAAAATATGTTTTTTAAAGATCATAAACAGTAATAAGTAATTTTTAGAAATAGTAAAAACATTTATGTAATGTATATAAAATAGAAAGCGTTACATAGTTTTATATAACTCCCGGTATTCTTGATTAATTATGTTGTAATATGCTTAGGGAATAAAAAGGCCTATAGCTTGGTCTCTATCTATTTGTGGTTTTAGTCTTTTGATTTGTAATTTACATTTAGTTAAGTCTATAATGTTGTTGTTGAGGGCTATAGTGTTTTGTCACTTAGTCACATGAGCTGGGTTTCTCTCCAGGTGGACTAATATGGCTGACTTCCCATCCCTTTTTGAGCTTTTGATCTTTTGTCCTCTTTTTTATCTTACTAATACTATTTCTAGAGGTCTCACTGTTTCTCCATTATATTTGTTAGACTATTTCAATTTTAGACACACACATGCATGTACATATTCTGGGGTCAATTACCAAGTGGGCCTTTTACCTGAAGGACTGGTGCTAAATAAACAAATCAGCAGGTTCTCCACTCTTAGCATTAGGTCGCCATGGTTACTGAGAGGAGTGACTATAAAAGATAATCTTTTTTATTAGGTCAGATACCTGATACCTCAATTCAAATAAACTAAATACTAGTATAGTAAAACCTCTGACAAAAAGTCAAGCCCTATTTGTGGTTTTAAGGTTTAGACCATATTAACGCTTTTTTTATTTCTACGACTCATGTGACAGGCGGCAAAGACTATACAGATGGCAACCCAGGATGCCCCAACTATACCCTACATGTAAATCACCTAAAATTCTGACCATGAAGTTAATACTTTGGAAGCTATTTTAAGGACTTTAATATAATGCCTGGGAGTCAAACAACAGTTTTACAGTTAAAGGAGAATCTGGATTTTACAATAAACTTAAATTTGTCTTTTTACATGCTATTATACTTCCCCAACTTGCAAAAAGGTGAGCATTATGTACGTGTATGGTTGAAATTATAGGTGATTTACAGTAATCAATAGGCCTACGCAGCTAAGAAAACCCCATGCAGGAAGCTCCTGTCACCCCCTTGGCCAGTCAATAAAAATATGAGCATTATTTCAACAAAAGAGAAGTTAAATTTTATTCCAAAAATAACCTTAAGCAAAGGAATGAAATTCTACCTCATTTTCCAAACACAACAACCAGATAAAGATCAGACAGGTTGCCTTCTTGGTTTTTGGTTACCTCAGGTACAGTGTAAGTGCATGTTGTGTGAAGTGCAAGCCAACCACAGCCATGACAGCTAGCCGATCAGAGCATATCGCATTGTTCACAAAGCAGATAGTGACTTAAATGTAAGTCTGTTGTACTTCAAACTACTTCGTCATTAAAATAGATTGATTTATTTAGGTTTTGTGTGTTATTTATCAATAATATGAGAGCTAGCCAGACCAATGGATAAAGGAAACACCAACATGTACCCTACACCCACACCAACCAATACAACACAGATCATCCACAGGGTGAAATCAAATCTATTCCAGGTACATTGAATGCTCAACCACGGAGCCAAGGCGCGGCCCGACACTGTTAACAACACAGAAGACGTGCATCACATGACATTGATCCTCACAAAACGCAGAACATGATAACGTAACAAATCAGAGATCCTGGAGGCATGGGAAGACCTCTCACTTGCCAACAGCTAATCCAATTAACAAATAAATAATTTTTTTTTACAAAACTCCAGTTAAGAAAGCTTAAGTAAAGTTTATTCTAATCAGATGAAAACATGCGTTCTATCCATAGTACAGATATGTTATCAAAAGTTTCTTTTAAGCCCTTGGTTCCCAGACCATATTCTACAAAACTTCTTGACAAGATTAAATCTGAAACTCTCAGGAAACTGAACTGTTATAATGTTGGCCAATTTACGAAATCTGGACCTGTACAAAAACATCAGAACGTACCACCCTGTAATTAGGCTTCTACGCAGCAGTAATTGATACATACATTTACTACAGATCAGTATAACCGCTGCTAAAACAAGGCTGATTTACCCGCGATTGCCACCAGAGGGCACTATTCCAGACTATGCACTCAAATGCCTGTATTCGCCGTTTCCACTCAAAACCTTAAAATTAACACTGATCGGTTCCGAGAAATTACGTCACGGCTGTAAGTTTGGAGAAAGTGGCGAGACAAATGGAATGCGTAGATGTGTCACCTGACGAAAATATAAATGTTGATGTTAATATTAGCTTGTCTGATACATGTTTTTACTTTCATTTTCTGCTCCTGACGTTCGCCTGACGGTTCCTTAGTGAACCTTGAGATGAAGGTCAGGAGTTTTTTCTTTTGGGCACTTCTCATGTTGGGTTGTTAACTACCTCTGCCCACCTCCTGTGTGGTATTCTAGTGCATTAGTCAGTGGAAGTAGGTTTATTGTGTAACAAATTTGACAAATTTATAAATAATTTGCATGTTTCTAAACTAAACTTACCATCCACTGACTAATGCACTTTTACGCAATTATTATTGCTACATGTATACTGAAGAATTCCATTGGGCCCTCACCGACTCACTCATTCAGACAGCGCCGACATGTGCAAATACTATTATAACTTCAGCAGAAATAAGATAACTCTGAAGTGGGGTGGACGGGCGGGCCATTAGCATCAGTGGAAGGTAAGTTTAGTTTAGATACATGCAAATTATTTATAAATTTGTCAAGTTTCTTACACAATAAACCTACTTCCACTGACTAATGCACTTGAATACCACACAGGAGGTGGGCAGAGCTAGTTAACAACCCAACATGAGAAGGGCCCAAAAGAAAAAACTCCTGACCTTCATCTCAAGGTTCACTAAGGAACCGTCAGGCGAACGTCAGGAGCAGAAAATGAAAGTAAAAACAATGTATCAGACAAGCTAATATTAACATCAACATACCTCCCAACAGTATAAAAACGAGTAATCCGCCTATCGGCTACTCGCTGAGACCCTGCGGCCTGTTCAATAGGCCGAGCAGCTACTGGATCTCAACGTGAGTGCTTCTCAAGCGATAAACGACTCCAAAATGACTGCTCACTCATCGATTGATCGATAAATAAAACAAAATGCCGACCTCTATAACAAAGGTAATTAGAGACGTCAAATCTTTAAACACGTCTGCTAGCTAGAGGCACCAACTCTGATGAGTGCTAGCTAGTGTTAGCGAACGCTCGCGGTCACTCTAGGAGATAATGCGAGGCGAAGGTCGCAGTAGAACGCCAAGAGCACGCCTGGATAATATCCTTCACTTAGATAGTGCAACCTCAGAGTTACTAACCCGCTCGTACATCAAACGCAGAGTTTTAGAAAGCCAGGAAGCTACATGTATAGTGTTTTAGATATTTCCTGTTCATACTGAGCATTAAAGGGAAGAATAAACGTCTATCTGCCCCACCCTTATTGGCTTAGATTTGGACATGTAGATGGCCGAGGCTCTTACTGAACACATCAAACAATCTGCATCCAATCTCGTGGACAAAAAACCGGACAAGGCTGTGATATTAACTCACGATGAGAAGAATCACACAAACTCTGACTCTTCGCTACAAATTCCAGGAGACTGGCAAGCGAAACTGATGACCAATCCGGAGGGTGCCTTATTGCTCTCTCGTCCAGGGAATGAATCTCAGAAACCTGTGCTGCTAAAACAAAGGTTAATAGAAACGCAGATAAGTAGGAAAACCAATTAAATCCGCCATGTCCAACAACTCAAACGACAAGCCGGACAGGAACCTGAGAATTAGCAATAATTCCCACTGTGATAGCTTGGGAATCCTTGAATCCTCTAAATCCTCTAAAGCACCTAACGCTGAGAGGTTAGGATATCCAGTACAATATCCATACACAGTCGACGGTCTAAACTGCCTATCCTGTAGAAAGTACAATAAGAAATCCGTTACCTTTTGAAAAGGTGCAGTGGCTGGGGAACGTCATGAAGTACGCACCACTGACAGAACGCCTTCCACTTGGACTGATAAACCGCTGTCGAAGATTCAATGGTGGATTCCACCATTCTTTTTTGCAGTTTCTCGATAAAAGCCTTCCTTAAAGAGATAACCTTGGAGCACATGTAAACGTGTAGCAGTAGCAAACTAGGATTTGAGTGCAACAGGTTAGTTCGGGTTGGCGTAATTATTCTCCCACAGATGTAATATCTACGGCAAGCTCCCGTAGCTTTGGGAAAACAGTGTCGCGCTGGCCACGACGGTACTATGTAATAGACCACCCATTGATGAGTCGCGAACTTCCGCAGCACTGCAGGCAGGATTGCTGGTGATAGGTAAGTGTAAGCTATCATACATGACAAATCATGATTCAATGCGTCGACAGCCAAACGTTTGGATCCGGTCTTGATGACATGTAGACATGCAGGGGCCTGGTGGTTCCAACCTGTCGCGAACAGGTCCTCCAATCTGTGAACACCGCTGGAACACATCCGAGTGTAACTGCCATTCCGTCTGGATAATCTGATGTTGCCTGAATAGATTATCTGCTAATACTTGGAGGCAACCCAGAATATGACAGAGTGTGATGTTAAACCAACATAGGTTGAATAGAGTCCACATTAACTCCAGGAGTTGTGGGGATCTTGTCCATCCCTGCATGTTTATGTAGGCCATCACCGTAACTACTACCAGCCTAGAGGCATAAAGTTCCGATAGAAACGCTTTCACTGCCCTGATGAACGTCTTCAACTCTAGCAAATTGATATGACATGTCTGAAGTTGGGGGACCACGTCCCGCTCACTGACTTGGACTGCAGGTGGGCTCCTCACCCTTACAACGATGTGTCGGTAAAGAGACTGCACTGAATGCTTTTTTTTTTTTTTTAATCGTCTGGCAACGTCCTCTAAGACAATTTCTTGACGAACAGACATTAAACTAGTCTGTCTAGAAAGATGTTTACCAGCCGGGCGATGAACTTAAAAGGATCTGAACTTCGGTTAAACCAACTTGAACGAATAGCCACAAGACGAAGTGCGAAACAGCACCCTGTGTTCCCAGGCGGTCACCCACCCAAGTAGTCACCTGGCTCGACGTTGCTTATCTTCATTGATCGGACATGAACAAGTGTTTTCAATGTAATATGGCTGTAGACTACTTTGATCTAATCTCAGGGGGCTGGTGTCATGTTGGGAAATAAACGATACAAATGAGCCAACAAGTCATTATACTGACACTCCGATGTCAAATCAAGTTCTACCTCCTTGTCTGATGGGGAAGACTAACGGTCGACAAGTCCCCAGACATGAGGGAGTAAGACCGGCAACCCGACACTGGAGCATGCAGTGATACTGGGTTATTGAGAGAGACGGTAGCTGTAGAAACCGGCTAAATCGAACAAATTCAGCTATAGAATTAACTACCGACGACAATGCTGCAACTGGGACAAAACATTAACACCAGACAGCGAACCAGGAACCGGAAGTGATGAATGAGACTGGAAACCTGGACAGAGCCAACAACACCTACACTGGACGGTCTATGGAGACACACTTCCGGAACAGGCTTGATAAAAGTACCGGAATCCAAACTGGAAATGGATGAAGACACCGGAACAGGAACCCTAATGAGACCGGAAGTGACAAGAACACCCGAACGAAAAATTTAGGGCTAACCGACAAACTAGAAAACGGAACCGGAAATGGAGGGCCTAATGCTGCGACAGAGGTTGTGAGAAGACGTCCGGAACTAAGCACACAAACCCCACGGCAAACAGAAGGTTTAATATGATGCAGACCGAAAGTGCAAACAGCCAAAACCAAAACTGGATACTCAATCGGAGCAAAACCTGAAGAGGCAGAAAGTCGAGGAAGTGGTCCAACACCTCATAGACCAGAAGTGCCAACAGCCAAAACCGGAACCGGAAACTAGTTTCAAAACCGGAAGGGGCAGGAAGTTGGAGGAGTTGAGGGACCACCCACTGGCCGGAAATAGAAGGCTGAACTGATGTCACCTGCATACGGAAATCACAGGGAAACTGAACCTCCTGACCACTTAGCTCCATAGGAGACAAAAACGGATGTCCGCTAGTATCCTCTCCTGAAGTCGACAGTAAAACATCACCAAACAACTGACTGGAACTCGCAGGAAGAAAACAGCCGAAACCCGAACATGTAAGTCAAAAGGAAGTTGATCCTTTTCCTGTCAACCTTACACAGCAGGCGACGACACAGGGAACTCTGCTTGTTGCGTAACACCCAGCACCGGAACTGCAGACGAGTGATTGGAATCTGGAACCTGAAGTGCAGATGAAGACTGAATCGCAGGAAACGGAAGTTGTCTTGGAGACATCAGACACTGCTCTAGCAGGCGCAGGAGACTCCTGGTAACCGAAGCATGCGACAGGAAGCGACATACTTGTTCACCTTCGGTCCCGCTTTGATGTTGACAACGGGAAACGAATTTACCTCGGCCCTCTTAGATATCGAAGCCGGCACAGGTCTAGACATACGGCCTAAACTGCCTGCTCTGATATCCCTCACCGACAATGTCCTAAAACCTGTGTGAAACACAGAAACATCGGTATACGATTTCTCATCCCCTAAAATGCCAGGCCAAGACACAGGAGACCCCTGTTATAGGGCTAGTTCTCGTCAATTTCTAGGCTGGTCTCTCATAGCCCACATAACATGATAACACCTCGTCAACTGACCAAGACAGATATTCTTGGCATCTGATCTCGGTCATACATAAGGTATGGCCACGACAAGCCAGGCATACCGAATGACGATCCCAATTATGTTTAGATACGCCACAACGAATACACACAGACATTATAATAAAAAATACTTCTCTTTTGAGTAATAGTAAAAAATTCCGTCCTTCACTCGTGAAGCTTTAGAAATAATAGGATTTGCGCATGTCCACGCTGTCCGATCACGTGAGTCGGTGAGGAACTAGAGGAAGGTTAACGTTTGAATTTTTCAGTATAGCAATAATAATTGTGTAAAAGAAAATTAGCCAGTGGAAGTAAATTTTTTGGACTGTTGAAATGTTCCCAAGATCAAGTTTTATACCAAATACATTTTCTAGCCATTAAGTATACAATCCAGCTTTTCAATGCGGACTAAACTTTGGGATCAACAGGCGACATCTTTATTAGTACGTCCTTGTGCGCTACTTGCATGAGGATGTGTTAATTTGCTGTCACATCTGGGACATGCTTAGATGTACCGACGTTACTCTAAATCAATGGTTATTAGTCCCAACCCTTACAAGATTCAAAATGCTGACTTGTTACACATATAAGGTCAGTCATCAAAGGTTTGTTGACACATATAAGGAAAAATGGGCAGTCCTCTTTACGTTGAATTTGAATTATGGCAGCATTTCCTCTGGCCTGCACAAGCCTTGTACCATCTGACATTTTTTTAATTTCAACATAACCATTTTGCCATTCATAAAAAAAAGTGTGTTTGCTGTAACAGGTTTCTAAAAAATAGGTCGGTAGGCTTTTTTCTTTTTTTTTCTGGTGTGGGGAGGATATTTCTGTATTACTCACCATAACACCAGAAAAATTCCAGATGAAGAATTCTCAACCTGAACTTCAGGTTTCAGATTTCAGTCCACAAAATTCTGTAGTGTTTTAGAACATTGCAAATACCTGGAACAACGTATAAACTATCAATAACAGAAGCTGATCCTCCAAGATATCGTTGTACAGACGATGTTTCTCGTTAGAACTTGAGCTGTCTTTCTTCATTGGAAGGTATAGGATGCTAAGATCCCTTGCTGAAGCCATCAAGATAGTAAACGCATTAACTTGTACTGGTGGTAGGCCTACATGTACATCTGTCTTAGGTCAATCAGCTCAGTTCACTTATGCTAAAAGTTTTCTCAGTCGCCATTTTGCCGACAAATGTCCAGGCCAAACTTAACAATAGCGTGCAGTTAATTCCCATTAATCCAGATTTCACATACGCAAAAAAAAAACAAGCCGATAATTTTTTTTTTTTACTCAGAAAATTTAAGGGACGGTCGTGTTACAGCAAACGCACGGCAGATAATATTATGAATGGCCTTTTATATTTAATGAAGACACTTCAAAAACTGTCACAATAGAGCCAATCATATTTGTTGAAATTAAAACTTTAATTTTGTGTGCTTTTACATGCCACTCTATATATAGCTGCCATTGACCCACGACGACAGCATAATTTCTGGCCTAAAGCAATTTACTAAATAACTATACCTAAAATGGTGGTTCTTTATGGCCAAGCTGGCCATTTACACCGGCAAAGTTTTTATTAACCATACCAAATATCGATAAAGGGGAAAGATGGGTGAGTAGGATCATCAAGCGTATATTTCCCGCGATTAGTTGAACCTTGATCACTGGCCTTGGATACCACGTTAGCAAACTGCAAGCCCAACACGCAAATGTAAAAACGCAATTTGATTGGCCCTTGTCATCCAGTCTGAACTGGTGGCAAAATCAAGGGTAAATCGGCCTTGATTTAGCAGCGGCTGTACTGGACTGTAGTAGATGTTATGTATTAACAGCTGCTGCGTAGGAGCATACCCTGTAATATTGTCAGCCAGCCAGGCCTTCTAAACATATGTGGACTAGATGTTAGCTAGATTTTAACATAACAGACTGGGTTCAAAGTTTCCTTTGTACGGGAACAAAGTAGAAAAGTTGTTCATTTGGAGAATGTTTTCTCAAAAGGTGTGATTCTGATATGTGGTTCACCCCATCACTTGTCAAAAGTGTCTGAAACAGTATGTTTGAGAAACCTACAATCCTACTATTCTTAGAGCCAGCAGTCATTCTAGATGACCCCTGACCCCCAAAAGATGGACATGTCTCCCTTCCTGGTGATTCTGTTATAAATATTGAAATCGCTCCAATTGGAAAAACTTTGTTTTGTCCTTCTAAAGATGAAAACAAACACAAATACTAGGAGAGAAGAAGCTTATCAGATTACCACACGTCAAAGATTGTACTCATTGGGTTTTAATCTTGAACCAGCTAAGGTTTATGGGTAGACATCGATTCCAATATGACCAGCCTATACATATAGTTCCCGAGTCTCCAGCCGTATACAGGTTTTTAACAGGAGTATCAAAATTATTTACCTAAAATGTACCCTGATGCCATCAGTTGCTGTAACTAGGCCAAAATAATTTGTCCATATCAACAGGACTTCTTTTACTCAGAGTCTCTTTTTTCTAGTATACATGTATATTACCCTTAATGCTCAACAAATTTCGACCCCATTCACCACTTATCAAACTACATTTTATGCAAGGGTTAACAAGTGTAGAAACACACTGTTGACATTTTTAAGAAGTTCATACTTTAAGCTACAAGAAAATACAAGTTTTAGTTCCAATCTCACATTAATACCTTCAATAAATGACTTGAGACAGGAGTCCATGGAGGTTGAATTTGTTGAGCATTTAGGGTAACTCATAACTGATCATTATTTTATTATTCACTTCTATTTACCCTCTGGCTAATGGAAGGTTAAATCACATATTCATGCTGTCATTTTAAGCATCTTTCCAACAGAGAACACAAGTGATTTTAACTTTTTTCATTTGTATTACTGTCACTTTGTAATGTGTGAATACACCGCCGGCGTATAAGTGAAATACCCTTGAGCAAGCAGCTAAACACAACCAATCTATCTTGTATTTATTTTTTTTGCAGTCATATATTGAACAGCGTGCCATCCCAAAGTACGAACAAGCCACACTTCATCAGGCCTTATTTTTTGACGCGAACGATCGTTCGGTTACGTGAAGGTTATGCAAAAAAATGTTCATGCGATCGGCGATTGTGAGGCAAAGATGTGTCCGTTACTTTCGTTTTGGTCAGTACTTACCACCAGTTGGTTGTCACATCATAAGAAAATAAGTGTGTCTTTGACTTCTAGTCAAATAGTTTTTAATTTCTTCGGTAACACGGCAGCCGAGGACAGGAAATAACGGTCGGACATCGGGCAATTTCCGAATTTTGCAGATTTGACCGAGCAAAACTCGCTGTGGTTGGTCAATCTGTCTGAGCAAACCAATAGTATTTAATTAAAAAAAACTTTTAATGAGGTAATTGGTCGTATGTATTTATAGGTACCTGACGCGTGTGTTTGTTGATGGTATCGATGTTTACAAGGAGAGCACAGTTGTGTTCCGATGTTAACCTAATCTAGCATTTTGATTGGATAAAAAGACATGGATGTTGACCCAGTTATCAAAGGTGTTTCCCTTCGTCAGTGACGCGAGTGGAAATTCCAGCAACACGTGCACGTTGTCGCATTTTCATTGGTCAATAGTTGAGGCCATCCAGAAAAATCGATAATCTGTGCAGTTAGCGAGAATTCCCAGGAAGATTTTACAAAGTTCAACTGATAATCTTTATATTTGAGCAGTTATCAACACTATTGAACCGGAGATTTTTGTCTGTAGTGAGTTTGTCGCGTCCCTTATTACAACAAGTTGAACAACAGGCAGATGTACAAGCACGTGTCTACTGACTTTTGTGAATGTCAAAACCGGGAGTTAAACCTACATACCATGCTTATACTGTCGAGTTTGATTATCCGTGGAAAAAATATATATTATTCGTTTTTAGGTAACCTTTCGGTTACGTAGATTGATTTTTGCGTAACCGTACGACCGTTCACGTAGGTCAAAATTTCACGCGAACGGTATATCGCCAGATTTTGAAAAAACAACAGGCCTGCTATATGTCACAGCCATCAACAAAATATAAATCAAAAACAGAATACAACAATATGGTGCACAAAAAAACAAGTGAACAACTTTTGTACTGCATGTCTTTTCATTAAATGACAGCTAGATTTTGTACAGTTTTAAAAAACCGGCATTTTAATTGGGGAAAGAGAGCTATATTTTAACTACGAAAACACTACATTTCTTCAATTGGAAAAAGACTTTTATTTTGTTTTGTTTACAGCTTCTTCAGGCAAGCAAATAAACAACATGTTTTAGTGCTTAATAACAAACAGCCAAGAGTTTAAGTATATTAAGTTCACATTTCTTTACGTGGAATGACAGCTAGATGTTGATCAGTTAACAATACACTTCATGTATTATTCTCACAAACTGAAAAGTATCCTTTAAAAGTATAAGTTACTAAAATATTTGTCTGCAAACCTGCAAGTACTGTGAATTTATATCCTTGGTATAGATTCAAGGGTCATTTACCAGGAATGTTGACACAGAGTTGCATATCATTATTAGTCTTCTACGTAATCCATATATATATAACGATACATAAATGAGGCAGAGCGCCAGTTGAGTAACCGTGACCACTATAAAACACTTGATAATCCTATTTGGCTGGAAAACAGGATGAATTTCAACGAAATAATCCTGTCTTTAGAGGATCAAAAATTCCTCACTACTAGGCAAGGCGATT